>VRLP01002290.1:0-93797 GCA_009660295.1 Lophius piscatorius
CAGACCAGCTCACGCCACAGCTAGAAAACACAGTTCTCAGAGTTTTAAAAAGAGACTCAAGTCTGTCACACTCCAAGTAACAGTGGACCACTGTCTCCGTTTCCTGACAGAAGGGACACTTGGTGGATACTGCAGGGTCTATCTTTGCCACAAAAGTGTTCACAGCCAACGCTCCATGTAAGATTCGCCACTGCAGGTCACCTGACCTCTTGTTGAGAGGTGCCTTATAGAGCAGCCTCAGGGGGTCAGGGTCTAGTCCACCTGGAGAGCAGAACAGCAGCGTTCAGGTTACAATTTATACAAAAGTACCTCACAGGAAACGATGATGTGGTTTGGAAACAAACCACAAGCATCATCCTAAGAAGGATAGCAGGTCTGGGATTGGACACCTCTTTGTTTTTAACAGACTGCAGTTTTATTCGTTTGTGTGACTTGCCTCCTTTTTATCAGGGACTTTTCAGAGCGTGGACTCTTTTTAAATGGAAGAGACTGGAACACGTTTACTTCACTGTTCTGGCTCCTGGAAGAGCCTCTGATCTATGGGGCCAGAACAGTGCTAACGCTAACGCTGGTGGGCTCCAAACACACACTCAAACCCCTAAACCCCACTCTCCGTGCCCCCCACACACCCGAAAGTTCTGAAAACACACTGTGTACAACAATATATTCCGCAATCACAAAAATAGAAAGAGAAAACACGTACTCACAATCGCTCTCACACGACCGCTCAGCACACCCACTCAGAGGGAGAGAGAGAGAGACAGAGAGAGAGAGGGAGAGACAGAGAGAGAGTGAGAGAGAGAGCGAGAGAGATAGAGATAAACAGAGAGAGAGAGAGAGAGAGAGTGAGAGAGAGAGAGAGAGAGAGAGAGAACCGGACTGTCTGTATTCTCATTCACACGGAGAGAGAGAGAGAAAGAGAGTGAGAGAGAGAGAGAGAGAGGGAGAGACAGAGAGAGAGTGAGAGAGAGCGAGAGAGATAGAGATAAACAGAGAGAGAGAGAGAGAGAGTGAGAGAGAGAGAGAGTATCAGCTTCCATCATGACCACAGCTTCACAGCCTTTTGTTTTGTTTATATCAAATTAAACTGCACCGCTGCTCTGGAGAGATATAATTGACCACAGTCCAAGATTAAATGACTGTAAAGATCTTAATAAGCCATCAGCGGATTGCATATTACATTTCAAACCACTTATGAGGTTGGAGTCCGATGAAAATGGACTCAAAGTTCGCATTTGCATGCCACAGCATTTTAGCCACTGAGTACCAGGCAGAGAGACTGTGTGATGATCAATAAAGGAATCTGTTTAATTGGATATTATCGATACGGGATTTGGACAAAGGAAGCAGGAGCTTGAACTTCTGTGGTTTAGGAAGAAGATGGAACATCTCCCGTGGATCCTCCATTCTCTCACTGATGAAGATAGTTATACTCATAATACACCCTCATCGCTCTGTAAACGAGTACTGAGTGCTGCTCACAGCCATAAATCAAAACATTACAACCACCTTCCTCATAATAGATCCCCTCTCCCATAGAGGCAGGGACTCCACCTGACCTCTGAAGGTGTGCTGTGATATCCGGCACCAGGACCTCAGCGGCAGCAGATCCCTCATGTCTAGTAAGATGTGAGGTATGGTCTCCATGGATTGGACTTGTTTTCCAGCACTTCCCACAGACGCTTGATCGGATTGAGATCTGGGGAGTCCAGACCTCCCTGAACCACTTTTACAGTTTGGCAGGATCCATTATCGTCCTTTCGGAAAGAGAGCGCCGCCATTAGGGAATACTGCTTCCAGGAGGGAGAATAAAACATCACATTTATTTAACTTAATCACAGGAACCGGTCCCAAAGGTTGAATAAAGGGGGGAAAAGACTAGAAAAACAATTATTACTGAATACCTTTAAGAAAATCTAAGTAAAAATCGTCCAGTTATGTTGAATATAGTGAATAAAATTATATTTCATTTATCAAACACATTCGATTTACTAATCCCTAAACCTTTTACTATTAACATTAAATCAATGAAACTTACTTAATCTGATTTTTAATAGTACACTTGTTCTGCAGGAGTGTCTCAAATCCTCATCTGAAGTTTTTTTTGCAAATAACAACAATGAAAGCTTATTTATTTAAGATATATTTACTTAAAATGAGTTTCCCAGTCCCTTACCTGAGCTGAATTTAAGTCTCCATACCTTCAACCAAGGGTTAGGGTATGGAGACTTAAATTATTATTATTATTATTATCGCAGTTTTGGTCTTCATCAAAGCCACTCAGATCCTTTTGCTTGCTCATTTTTCTGGCTTCTACACATCAACTTAATGAATGTCCTGCTCAACTGTGTGGTTGGTCACATTTTGAGTCTCTATTTCTGTTTAAAAATGTGACTGAACCCGTTTGTAATTTGACCCAGTGGAAGAATGTTTACGCTAAACAGTAAGGGTCCAAGAACGGGGCCCTGGGGGACACCACAGATCAAAGGGGCCACCAAGGAGGAGGCATTAACCATGGCTATTGAGTAAAAGCTCAATATTATGAGGTTTTTTTGGTATATTAAAGCATGTTAAGACATTCTAAACAGAGTTTTGTAACTTTATTCAACCAGAAAAAGTCGAATAAGGGTCAAATATTTTTTTATAAAAACATTTTACAGCTTTACTATGAGTTTTTACTTTATAATGATGGTATTAATTGTGAGCTAATATAATTAAAATGGTCTAGCTCTGGAAATTATGATGATTTTTTTTATTATTGGTTATTGTAAAAAATAAAACAATTTGTCATTTTATGGTAAATCGAGTTTCTAGCAATATAAATGGATAAATTATATTATATATGCAAATAAATCAGATCAGTTAGTTTTATTTATGAAGACGTTAAAGGGTTAAGGGTAAAATGTTCCCTTGCTGTCTAATGTATTCCACCCACTGACAGCCGTCATGGTAACGAGATAATCGATGTTATTCCCGCCTCCTGACAGAAGTTATAATGTTATGGCTGATCAGTGTACATCATCCTGAGAGACACTCTGTCACGTTCTCTAGTACGTTATGTATAAGTATCCTTTTTAGAGCCTATATTTATCTATAGCTCCAGGTTGTATCCTATACTGTAAAAAAAAAATAAAAAAATCGATACGCCTTCGTAGCTGCGACTCGCTTTAATCGAATCATGTCACACGCCGGAGATAAAACAAGAGGGATCTCACTTGTGCCATCGAGTGAAGAGCAGAATCAAGTATGAGCCGGAGATGGAGGTTTTAAGTGGAGAAATGGAAATAAAGTATAAAAAAAAGAAGGAAAAAAAAAAAGGGGGGGGGGGGTCTGGTAGATGAAGGAGACCACTGAAGGTCTCCCCTCTCAGCAGCACAGACTGCTGATGAAGCTGAACTTCCAATATCCCACTACTTCAGCTCTGACGGTTTCTCAATTTTACAGATATGGGCCGAGAATGTGATTTGATGAAAATGTAAGATGGGCTAACCACCAAACGGTACCAAATGGGCCGCCTCTTATTCCATGACCATAAATCAAAAGCAGACACTCCAAAAAAATTAAAGTTGATTTGCTGTGTTTGATTCAGAGTACGACTCTCCCGACTGGGAGGCAGAACAAAAGGGGGTGTCCTTTCTTATCCGGGTCATTTCTGAGAAGGGCTCTGCTCCAGGAGTTTGTTTTAAACAAGTTATTCATAGAATGTGTTTCCCTCCCAAATAGATTCACAAAAGAAAAATTGGGAATTTGTGTTGATTTCATTTTCTCACAGTTTGGGGGTTATGAACGACTTTATGTTTCGTCAGCAAAAAACTGACTGACGTGTAATTCATCAAATACAGTAAGAGAGTTCAACGCGGATCTAAAAGCCGAGGAGGGAGTCCAGAAAGATTTTTAAGCCCTCATCCATTTTCTGTAAGTGTTTATCCGGATCAGGGTCCCAAAGGGGTCCTGGAGCCTAACCCAGCTGACATTCCCCGGACTGAGCACAGCACCATGGGTGATCGGGCATCCTGTTCTGCTGCCCCTCGTCTGTGGAATGCCCTCCCTGACCATCTGAGGGCTCCACAGACGACTGACACATTTAAAACTTATAACTTTAATTAACATTGCTGCTTTTTGGTCAGGTTTTTATATAGTTATTATTTCATTTTTTTATTGATGCTTTTATCTGCTTTTACTTTGTAGCACTTTGAAATTTGATCCAAATGTAAAGTGCATTATAAATGAAATGTATTATTATTATTATTATTATTACATTGGGCAAGAGGGACAAATCACCAGATCATCACAGGACCGACAAACAGCAACAGACGACCATTTAAATGTCGCGGAATGACGGTGGAATGCCCTTCCTGACCATCTGAGGGCTCCACAGACGACAGAGACTTTTAAAAAAGGACTTAAAACTTTCCTTTTTAGCAGAACTTATAACTTTTAATTAACATTGCTGCTTTTTAGTCATATTTTTATTTCTATTTTTTTTTTTAATTAATGCTTTTAGCATTAATTAGTTAATTATTCATTCAAAATCTTTGATGGCTGACAAAAATGGCAAATAAACTCAATTGATGCATTTCATGGTGACTTTTATTCTGAAAAGATCCCCACCAAAAATGTTTAAAGAATTATTTTTTATTAATTAAGAAAATTATTAATTCAGATATTTTAATGACTTACAAAATATTGTAAACATTTTTAAATAATTATAATTAATACGAGAAAATAAAATCAATGAATGCATTTCATGCTTTTTTCCCAAAACATTTTTGTGAACAAAAATGTTATTATTTAGTAAATTATTATTCAAAAATCTTTATAAAAATATAAAGACTATATTTGTTGTTGTGACTCCACTAAGGCAAATGTGGGAACTTGAAATAAACCATTTGTTCTTCCTCCACCCCAGACAACGGATGCCTATAAAAATTGCCTAAAAAAATGGGAAAACTATTTTTCCCACACAATGTTTCCCTCCCAGCTTTCATTTTTCTCAAGAAAAACTCCTGAACCTGAACCGACATTGTTGTTGTTTTGAATGTCACATTGTCTAAGAATGTATGGGGGAGAAGAGTATGAATGATGTTGAACGTTTTATGACTCCCTGCTTTTGTGTCAGTCCTTCCCCTCACTCTGAGAGTGAGAGAGAGAGAGAGACAGAGAGAGAGGGCGAGAGAGAGACAGAGAGGGCGAGAGAGAGTGAGAGAGAGAGCGAGAGAGAGTGAGAGAGAGAGAGAGCGAGACAGAGAGAGAGAGAGAGAGACAGAAAGACAAAGTGAGAGAGAGAGAGAGCGAGACAGAGAGAGAGAGAGGGAGAGACAGAGAGAGAGAGAGACAGAGAGAGAGAGAGAGACAGAGGAGTAATACATCATCAAGCAATGCTTAACATTTGAGGAGATTTACTTCAAAATGCCAAATCTCTCTCTGCCTCAGTAAAATGTTACATGCAGAAAGTTTCCTTCAGACTCGTAGTTGTTTCTGTTTTTCTCACAAACTCCTATATATTATATTTTATTCAAATGGTTCCTATTTTACTTACTAGAGGGATCTTTTTTTTATATGTTTGTATGTACTTGTTTTGGTGTGTGTGTGTGTGTGTGTGTGTGTGTTGGGGGGGTGACATCACAGTTCTAGTAACATTTCAGATACAATATCTTTACCTATCATTATTCTGCTGCTGCTTCCACTCAGGCATGGAATGTCAGAACGTCTTAAAATTCCCATTACTTCGGCGCGGCACCACCCTGTGAACATCACACAGAATTCCTCGGAGCAGACTGGGAAAAGTGGGACTGAAGGTCAATGTTGGTTTTTATTACTGTTTATTGTCATGTCACCACTTTTCACTCAGAATTGCCTTTAAAAAGGGTTTATGAATGGTTTATAACTAGGTTATAACATCCTTCATGTTCCTACCAAAGACTGAGCCTATACTGATTATTAAAACATGTTTTATAAATTGCGTGTAATAGTTTGCAAACGTTTTATGAGGATGTTTATAACCGCATTAATGGCCCAACTATAAACCACCCGTGAATCCTTTATAAGGGTGGTCTTAGTGATCTACAGTCACCACCCCCCCCAGCGCCTTAAATGATTTGCATACAATAAAACACTGTATGCTGCAATTATAATTATATATATTATATATATTATGTATATATATAATTACTGAATAATTGATGCCGCTCTTATTTCGTAACATCTGACATATTTTCACAAAAAGTATTTGGTTAAAAGCAAAAATGAAGCCCCCAAAAACGTTGGAGGGGGAGAATCATTTATAAACAAAACAGATCACACTCAAAAAACTAGACCTAAGCTGGCGTCCCTGATATCAGGGGTAAGTCCCTGAAACCCCCCCTATCCCCTGTGTTGTACATGAAATTCCCCTGTTTGACCTTCTTAAGTTAAATGTGAAGTTATTTCAGAAAACTGTTTTTCGTAGAACAAAAAAACAACAACACTCTCCCTAGTGAGTAGAATATGAAGAAGTATTAAGAGGGATATTTGATTATTATAGGATGGATCTCCTTGAGTCGATTCAAATGCACCAAACTCAGAATTGATAAAGTCTAGAAAATAGGATGAAATAGAAAATGTGCAAAATACACAAACACACTAAAGGAATATTAAAGACATACATACATACATACATACATACACACATACATACACACACACACACACACACACACACACACACACACACACACACACACACATACATACATACATACATACATACATACATACATGCATACATACATACATACATACATACATACATACATATATACATACGTACATACGTACATACATACATACATACATACATGCATGCATGCATATATACATACATATATACATATATACATACATACATACATACATGCATACATACATACATACATACATACATACATGCATACATACATACATACATACATACATACATACATACATACATACATACATAAATACATACATGCATGCATGCATGCATACATACATACATATATACATACATATATACATATATACATACATACATACATACGTACATACGTACATACGTACATACGTACATACATACATGCATACATGCATGCATGCATACATACATACATATATACATACATATATACATACATACATACATACATACATGCATACATACATACATACATACATACATACATAGAAAAATACATACATACATACATACATACATGTGTATTTATGTGCATACATACATACATACATGTGTATTTATGTGCATACATACATACATACATACATGCATACATACATACATACATACATATATACATACATATATACATATATACATACATACATACATACATGCATACATACATACATACATACATACATACATGCATACATACATGTGTATTTATGTGCATACATACATACATACATACATGCATACATACATACGTACATACATACATACATACATACATACATGCATGCATGCATGCATACATACATACATATATACATATATACATACATACATATATACATATATACATACATACATACATGCATACATACATACATACATACATACATACATACATACAAACATACATATATTTGTATATTTTTGCATACAAACATACATACATTTATATATATAATATATAATTTAGACTAAATCGACCCAACGGTTGAGAAATTATGTCCCGAAAACTTTTGGAGTTAAACCTCCCCCTAGTGGCAAGAATATACAACTGACCTTTCCCAAAATGAATTCAGTTCTTCCTCACACTGAGGTCTATGTGGGTACAGAATTTGAAAATGTTCCGAGAAACAGTTTTCAAGTTATCGAGTAAACAAGGAGGATCTGTGGCGGCGATGACGACCCCACAATATCCCCAACTTTTCAAGGTTATAAATAATCCAAATCGAAAGTGGGGCAAAGAGACCAAAAGGGGTCTGCTAGAAAAAAATAACCCGTCCGACTGAATGACCCAAACTGTTATCCGATACTTGAAAAGTATCGCATAACACAAAGTAGACATGTATTTGTCCCATCACAACCCAATAGTCTCTTTGACATCTGACATGCAAATAGATACAGTTACTGCGTTAATGGAACGGATGGATTTTTCTGTCACACAACCCGCCTGGCTCAATGACACTTTAATTAACTATTTTCTCAGCGCGTACGTACGAGCGAACCCTCAGACTTATGCAACCGTTCCATTACGCTCCAGCAGAAATGCATTTCAACGAGAAGAAAAAAAAACCCTCGACATATTTTGACGCGGCCCGTTTTCACCTCCGATTGCGTTTATCCGACGGGAGCCTGAAAAATAAACAGCGGCCGTCTAAAGCTTTGCTTTGTCTTTCTTTAGTGTCTATTTGTGAGACGTTCCATCTGTTTGTCTGCACGGGGAAAGAGAACGGTATTGACAGAGAGCCGGAGAAATCGTGAGGCGAGTGTATTGTTCAGTCTGCACACATCCTGCTCAGTCAATTCTGGGAAATTGCTCTGCTTCCAAAAAAGTTGTCATTATTTTGTCACTCAACGTCCCAGATGACATTTACAGCAAATAACCTCGGCGGTTTATAAAAAAAGAGAGGCAGAGAGGAAACATGAAGTCATATTTTCCACTAAAGGAAGAATAAAGTCGGAGGATTGAAATATTTATATGACTAAAAGAATGTTATATAATTTTTAGAGTAAAATAAAAAAAAACTCATTCCTTAATTTTCAAGTTCAACCGAGGTTTTTATGAAGAAGCGTTAGATTAAAAGTTTGTCTCTCTGTAAGTCGGTAAGTCAATCTTCGTTTCCTCTCTTCACATAAAAGCACATGTTTCCCCTCATTCCTGCGGTGTGGGAAAAGAACAGACTTAAGGATGTTCTCAAGGCCCTGTGATTATTTCTGTCCCGTGTTTGCTGCTATTACCATCGCGTGGATGACGCCGCTCGTAAAACAAGCACACGTATTCCTTTTAGAGCGCTCCATCCACCCGGCCTCCGCTCCACCTGCCAAAATAACAGATGGTGTCGCTGATCAAGCCGTTTAGAGAGGGAGCCTCAACCCGGCAGACGCCGCCGGAACGCAGAGCCTCGTTGTGATCTTTTAATAATAACAGTAATAACGCGTCAGGAATGACATTAGAGCCGCTCTCACCACACCTTTGGAATCCTTTCATTTAAAACGATGTACTTTATCTATTATACATACAGAAATGGTTAATACACACTTGTAAATATGTGTATACATGTATATATATATATATATATATATGTGCATAAATGTATACACACACAGATACACATTAATATATTTAGACATAAAGATACACGTTATTCATATATACACTCATATATACACGTATATATATTTATACACACACATTTCCAAACATATAATCATACAAACACTATATATATATATATATATATATACATGTGTTTGTGTGTATATATATATATATATATATATATATATATATACTTTATTGCTGTTGATTTACTGAAGACGTTTATTCTAGTCATTTTAGGAAAAAACACTTTGTTTTGGGGTTTTTACTCCATCCTCTGAAGAATGTATTTCACTCATGTTGTGTGATTATTGGAACAGTTCTTAATCATTTAAAATGAGGAATAATTGATAAAATCACATGTAGCATTAAACCAGAAGAAACTCATTCGCTGTTAGTGGATGAAAGCATCATTATAAAACCTTTGAATTCAAATCTAAACACATGACACATTTAATTGACCCCTTTTCAGTAAACAATTCCCCTTTTTGTCATTATCAGATTAAATCTGTACGCGTTTGGGAATCAGAGAACGTCCAGAACGACTCGTTTCACCCGCTCAGTTATCGCAACCTGCCACAAATCGACATCCAAAACACGCTTCGCGGCTTTTTTGGTAATCGGGTTCAGGGAGGTTGTTTTGGGAAGAGTTGGCGCTCCCAGCAATCACAGCAAAAACAAAGCCGTTCAAAAAAAAATAGTTCAAAGAGCCGTAACAGCAGTTCTCAGAAAATCCTTTTCATCATTTATCTGCCGAACCTCTCAATCGGCGCCGCTACTGTACCGCCGTCACAAACAAAGACAGATTTAGCCCCTAAAAACAACAACAACAACAACAACAACAACAACAGCAACAACCACAGTGTGCCTCTTCGGGTATAGGCTCCTGACAGGAAACGGCGGTAATGGCAGTTCTTCAAAGATGTCGCTTAAGCGCTGTCATAGTAACAATAGCATGTGACCAGCTTAAGCATCAGGTTCTGGCAACACCTGAAGCATCGGATTAGTGAAGACAAAAAAAAACGAGTGAGGTTTGCCTGAGAACGTCTCGATGACATATTGCTAAATGTCTGGCAGCTATTGAGCTCCAGGGTGGGTGGGAGTCGGTTTGGGGTGGAGGGGGTGGAGGGGTATCATCTGCAGCCCTCGAACTCGCCTGAAATTGATGAATGATGCAGCTTGAAAGGGTTTGTTTGGAGTTCAGTGAGACAAGCCGTCCTGAATAGATTGTGAAGATCACATGTCAGCAGGATACAGAGATTTTCTTACTGGACCAAGGTTGTATGTGTCAGAGAAATTTTATCCAGCTTCCTGATGGAGTTCATTTTTCTCCCCCCCTCTGCCTCGCCTCCGTGCCCCTTTATAGGAGCGAGGATTTATGAGAGGGGATGACATATCAGGACAAAAAAGTTACAGAGCTATTTTATACCTTTTATTATACGACTCCAGTATGTGTGTCTGTGTGTGTGTGTGTGTGTGGGTGTGTCAGTGTGTGTGTGTGTGGGTGTATGTGGGTGTGTGCGTGTGTATGCGTGTGAGTGGGTGTGTGTATGGATGTGTGGGTGTGTGTGTGGGTGTGTGTGTGTGTGTGTGTGGGTGTGTGAGTGTGTGTGTGTGTGGGTGTATGTGGGAGTGTGCGCGTGTATGCGTGTGAGTGTGTGTGTGTATGGATGTGTGGGTGTGTGTATGGATGTGTGGGTGTGTGTATGGATGTGTGGGTGTGTGTGTGTGGATGTGTGCGCATGTGAGTGGATGTGTGTGTGTGTGTGGATGTGTGTGTGCGTGAGCGGGTGTGTGTGTGTGTGTGTATGGATGTGTGGGTGTGTTTGAAGTCTACAGCAGTGAGAGGAAATATATACATATATACATATACATATATACATAAATATACATATACATATATTTACATATACATATATACATATATACATATACATATATATACATATATATATACATATATGAAAATATATGAAAATATATACATATACATATATACACATGTACATATACATATAAATATATATGTATACAGTATATTATTTTATATTGAGTCTTAACAGCTACTTCTGTTTTCTATATATACCTGTAACTATACACACACATGCACATATACACAGCTATAATGTGTGTATAAATATATATATATACATATAGGTACCCACATATATATATATATACATAAATACATATATACATATACACATACACATATATATATACACAAAAATATATATATTTTCCCAGACATCTAGAATAGTGGGTAGAGATACTGTCCATTATACTAACGAGGAGAGACTTTCAGCTGGGGGTGAATAATCATCAGATGAACGCCAAAATGTCCAACAAAGTTTCCTTTGATGTCAATTTAACCAAATGTTGAACGATGCCACAACAATTCTCAGTTATTATTTCAATTTTAAAGTTAAAAACCGACAGTGTGAAATGCCATGCATTAATTATATTTCCCTTGTGTTATCAATTAATGGTTTCTTTTTTAATTGTTTTTGTTGTGATGATTCTAATTGCCATTTGTATTATTAATTGAAAGCTAAATAACGAGTCTAGTACTCTGCATATAAAACGGGAACTATATTAGCTACATTTTCAAACAATGAATGATTGAGCTACTCGGATTGTAGCTCCAAGAAAATTTGAAAAACTATTGGACCTCCTGACCTCTACTGTTTTTCTATGGTTATAATTTCAAACTTGCATTTTGTGTTCTGTCAGGTTGCCTTAGTTTAATTTTACAATTAGTTTAAAGATCCTTTGAAGCTTCATCGTGTCTGATGTGAGTGGGCCGAATTATAGCTACAAAAAAATCGTCCACCTCAGATCCTTCGTGATAACTCGATAACTCAAAAACTGTATCATGGATTATTCTCACATAATGTCCAAATTTGGTGAATTAGAATGGATTCAAGGAACTCTATCTCTTATATTTTACTCTAAAAGTTAATATTTAAGTCACTAGAGGGAGCTTTCTTACGAAAAACTTTTTTTTTTTTTAGAAATAACCTAAAACCAATGTCATAGATTATTGTCCAATTTTGTACACGTAGACTTTAGTGCAAGGAAGAACTGGATTGATTTGGGGAAAAGGTCTCTTTTATATTTCTGTCAATAGGGGGAGCTTTGGCTCCAAAAGTTTTCGGCCCATAATTTCTCATCCATTTAATCCAAATTTGGAACATTTGGATCAACCCAAAGAGATCTATCTTACAAATATATCATATTTTACTCTAATAATGTATATTTTAGTCATTAGGGGGAGCACTTTCTCAACTCTTAATTGGTCGGTTTTTGTCCAACTGTGGTCCATATGAATAGACTCTATGAGATCAATCTTGTATCTCATATTGTATATGAGATACAAGATGGTTGCGCATACAATGAATGGAATTCTGGGTATTTTTGGGGATAATCCCTTGCTGTCGGGAACGACAGCACATAGAGATGGATCAAATCTTTATTAATCCGTAAAGGGAAATTGATGTGATACTGACAAACTAGCATATGGCTAGTTAAGACCTTTTATATGAAACCTGTTTGAGGTGGTTCAGACGGGATAATGAAATAAAACTGGTAAAGAAAAACAGTCTTGTTGCAGGTCAATGACATCAGAGTAAGCGGAATTACAACTATCAGCTCTAACTGACTCCACTTTACGAAGATCTTCGTCACTTTCAGCTTCACCTGCTGATTGACAGCCTAATAGAAATCTCCGATGATGCTGACGGGCAGAAATTAGTTCTGAAAACTGATGTGCTTTTGCACCTTAATCACCTTTTTCTTTTCTTTTTTTTATGGTGCGATAATAAGGCTATCATAGAAAAGTAATAAACTTGGTTGCAGGGTGCAGCATGAGCTCTGCTACATCCCATTTCCCAGCTGTGAATGTTGACATTTACCTAAGGCTGCTCTCAGACTGAAGACTTCAATCTAACCTTAACGGGGGCAATAATATTTAATGAACAAGAGCAGATTGAATTTAACTGGTTAGTAGATGGTCGTATGTGAATATTTGGACAGGTGTAGCAAACAATCCAAACAACTTAGTCACACTTGGTTCATTCGTAATGCGAGACAGTACAATTACTTGTGCGATTAGATTCAGTCGTATTCAGTCATTCCACGGATGTTACCGCAAAGGCCACCTTTTTTGTTTTCATCTGCACGCACACTTTTCAAAGTTAAGGGGAACTGATGTGGCAACATGAATGTTTATAGTCAGCAGTTTGGATTTTACACCCGAAAAGAATAAGTCGCTGACTACCAGGCATATTTGTTGGTTTAAATGTCGTGTTAATATCGCAATCCAATTTGTCCATCAAATTGGTTTCAGTTTAGTTTGCATTGGTTGAACCCCGCAGCAGAACAAAATTCAGTCAAGTAGAATAAGCTACGAAGGGTTTTGTCTGTTTTTGTCAAATTGCTTCAGACTTAAATGAAGCAATTCGATTTTTCTTAATATCATTCTAATTATCTATCACAAACTTTGGTTTTTCGGACATAACTTCCTAATCATTGGTCGGATTTGTTTGCATATGAATTAACTCGAGGGTATTCATCTATTATACCATGTGTTACACAGTCAGAGTACATTTTTCGCTCTTTAAGGGGAGCATTTAAAAATAAAATACTGTGGACATAACTCTACATTTCGTTTGAGCAGTTGAAAAAGGGGGGTTGATTGTACAACGCAGGGGATTGGGGACTACACTTGTTGTCGGAGATGACAGCATAGGTCTCATTAAAGTAATGTTATTCAAATAAATACTCTCGTAGATTGTAAAGTTACCACAAAATAAGCTGGTATTTGTTTTAGGGGGTGCAATAAATTTCAGCAAATATGAGTTGCTGGAGATTACAAAGTTTACAAGGGAGACTTTTGAAACAAGAAATGAAGGATAAGGTAATTTTTTACATTTGAAACACCCCCTCAGCCACCTCTTACTCCGAGCTGGTTGACCTTATCCCTTAACCCAGAGTGCCTTGCATCAACCGACGGCACTGAATCATATAAATACATTTTAAAGAATATTAGTATGGAGTATTGAAAAGCAACAATGAAGTGCTAGGGGCCACCATCATCTATTATCCAGAGAGAGTGAACAGAAAAATAAGTGCTGTTTCGAGACCGTCTGAGCCAAACCCAAAGTAACTACTAACAGTTTGACCTACTTCATATCCAGCAGGGCTGTAGGGTTTTTTTACTTCTTCTCATATTTGCTGATGAGACCATAGAAGAAAGTTGCATTATGGGCCGAGAAGAAGGCCAGTGTTTGAAAAACAAATATTAGATGAAGTGAATAAACAGAGCCGGCAAACCCAAACGCAAAAACAACCTCAAATGGCCACATGACCTCGACCTAATTACCTCGGATTATCCGGCATCATATTTAGATAGTTTAGATGGTGAACTGAAATAATGACTGTGCTGAATAATAGAGTCGATTTGGCCCTGGTATTCATGTTGTTTGTTGGAGGCGCTGCCTGTTGTTCTATTTTAAACATTTCCTGAAATAAAATACCAAACTCAGAAAAACCTTGTCAGTTAGCCGTCGTGAGTTTAATCTATTTTTCATGGATCGGAGGTCGACAGGGATTTGATTTTTATTACTAGCAGGCACCCGCTTTTAGTTACAGAGGTCTGAAAAAGTAATATAAGCGCAAGAGTGAATAAACAATCCAGAAAGCAAACATTGCTTAGCTAAAACAAACACCTCCACGGGCCCAGAAGAGGAAATTGGGGCTCAAAAGTAAATTCTTGGATATAGCAGGGCTTTCCCCCAACGGCAGCCTATTCTGTTGGAGGAATGGTATCCTATGGAGGATTTCTTATAAGCCATCACTCCCTCTCTCTCTCTCTCTCGCTCTCTCACTCTTCACACACACACACAGCCACACACAAACACATATACACACATGCATGTCTTTAAGTCTTTGTGAGGACCTTATTCTCTTAGTTATTTGTGAGGACCACACACACACACATACACACACACACAACCACACGCACACACTCACATACACACACGTGCATGTCTTTAAGTCTTTGTGAGGACCTCATTCTCTTAGTTATTTGTGAGGACCACACACACATACACATGCACACACACATCACACACACTTACACTATCACTGGATATGTATTCATCAAACCATGGTGCCATTAGGACAAACTCAGGTTAGCTTTTTTGGGCCATCAGTGAAAGCAGGCATCCATCAGTTGTTTTTTGCACACAACTCAGTGACAGCTCCCGGAGGAAAACGGCTTTTTAGAATTCCACATACCAAGCCTGGCAGTATTAGTATTTGTTTCACTCATCGCCGATGTGACGTCTGTGCAATAAATAACTTGATTATGCCAAGATGTCAAACTTGATGCTGTGAAACAGGCGGCAGAAGAGGGTCGGATGAGTTCTGTTTAATCATTTCTGCTTTTTGTGCAATATTTCATATTTTTGTCCTGCATTAACCCAGCTAACCCAGAAACAGGAAGCAGCAAAACACAGCTCTGTTTTAGCAGCTGTCAAACATCAGGAGGCAGCTAATCACCTTGTTTCACTGCGGTTCAAAATCTGAACTATGATGGTGGGTAATGTGCAATTCTGTTTATTTTTTTGGAGAAGTTGACGAGTGCGTTTGACATGCATATATTGAGGCAGACATAATTGTCTCTTTTCCTGGAACTTGTTTATGCTAGAGACTCAGAATAAATGGCAACTTTTAGACTGTTATATATAAGAAAGTTAGTGTCGAACGGACAGAAAATTTTAACACACTGATCAGCATAGATAGAATGGCATATGTCAGTGGGGGGTGGGGGGTTCTGTTTGTCGTAGGCGCAATCGGATGTTGGTTAGGGAGATTTTTGGACCCAAGGATTCAACTGACCTCCGAAATTCTCTAGCTGTAATCCTTGGGGAGTCTTTCGCCAGTCGATCGATCTTCCACACAGTGCATGCGGTCAATTTGCAGACATGTCCCCTTCCATACTGATTTTAAACACTAACACTCTCATAATACTTTCTAATTATTGATCTAACTTTTGAAACTGACAATTTGAACTATTAAGTGATTTTCTTGTATCCATCGCCAAATTTGTGCAGCTCTACAACCTTTTTCTTTGTCACCTCATATTTACCCCAGTGAAACAGGAAATCAATATTCACCTACTCAGAGTTCCCACTCATACAGGTGAATATAGAAATACAAAATAAGACTATATCCATGTGTTTCCATTACCTTTTAATCGCCGTTTCCTGGGCGATGCAATTTTTTTTTTTTAAACTAATATAGCTAATCATGTTCAGAATAGAATGTTTCTATTTAATATGTTACTTGAACAAAATGTTAGATATTTGTGTATAGTTTTAATTAAAGATCATGGGTAGAGACAATAAACACACTCTTGTATTTTCTCATTTTAGGCTGCTAATCTTTTTTTTTAAGGGAGCCAACAGTTCGGGGACTTTTCAAAGTTACAAAGTGCTTTACAGGACAAAATAAGATAAAGGATAGTGATAAAATGTGTAAGATCATGTGAATTGATAGTAAAATAAACGATATGAAATGATAGAAAATAGACAATAAAACAGAGAATGCCTAAAAAGACTTAAGATGAGATACAATTCAGACCAATACCCAAGAAAAAGCACATTTATTAAATTATGTTCTTAGAAAAGAAGACAATGCCCAGTCAAATTTTACCCGTAGCCAAGATTGGTGGACGTCCGTTGTACGTTAGCTGTCCGTAGATCAGGTGTTTTTAGGAGCAAGGCATCAAGTGAGGGGTTTGTCCTTGAAGTTGATGTGTTGGAAGCAGGAAAAATGGGCAAGTATAAGGATCTGAGTGGTCAAAAGCCAAATTGTGATGACTATATGAGTCAGAGCATCTCCAAAAGCTCTTGTCTGGTTTTCCTGGTCTGCACTGGTTAGTGGCTACATAAGTGGTCTAAAGAAAGACAAATGGTGAACAGGGTAATGGGCGCCCAAGGCTCTTTGATGAGCATGGGGAGAGATGGCCAGTCCATGTTGTTCCACAGAAGAGCTACTGTGGCAGAAAATTGCTGAAAAAGTGAATGAGGGCTCTGAAAAAGTGTTTAAAAACCATCATAGACTAAAAAAGGGAACCTAGACAAAATAAGGCTGCTACTGCTACTCCTATTGTCTCCGGTTGTTTTCCTCCTAAATGTCCTCTCGCTCTCTCTTTCTCACTCTCTCTCTCTCTCTCTCTCTCTCTCTCTATATATATATATATGTTTGTGTTCCAGTTTAGCGAGCATTCCTTAAAGTCAAGACTTTTGATGATGTTGACTTTCTATAATACAGACATGTTTTTTTTTTCATCAATGTCCTGACTAAGAAAAAAAAAGCTTTAACAAAACATCTCTTTGCATATGCTATTTCTTCAGAGCATTTATTAATTTAACATCAAAGACAATAAATTTACCATAAAATGAAATAAAAAAAATCATAGAAAAAGGATTAATTTTCATGATGAAAGTCCTTATTTTAAAAAAAGAAAACGTCTGACCCTTATTTTTGGTTGTATAAAGTTAAATAAGTCTGTCTAATAAGACCTCATATGCTTTAATAAGCAAAAAGAAAAACCATCTTAATTACCGAATAGGAAATGCCGGCCCCCCAGTGGCCCGTTTGACACATGGTGTCCCCCAGGGCTCCATCTTTGGTCCCATACTCTTTAGCGTATACATGCTGCCATGCTTTAGTATATAATATTAAACATGTTTGATATTATAACAGGTTTATATAATATACAGGTTAGGTCAGGAAACATAGACTCAAATTGGGTTAATAAGGTTATTAAATGATATTTAACACAACTTATCTTGGTGGAAATTGCTAACGTAACTGTATTAAGTAAATCCAACAAATTATATTTTGTGTGTTCGCTTGTACATGATCTGTTTTATTATTTGTAATATACTTATTCATGGTTGTTATTAGATAAGGACAGACCTAGATGGCGCTCTAATGTGGTGCTTACATCAAAAGAAGTGACAGAAGGTGAAGTGAATGGAAGTTATGAATAAAGATAATGGAAGAAATGAAAAAAATAAAAATGTAATTGTAATTGATACAATTTAAAGTTTCCTTTCCCATTCTGTGAGGAAAGATTTGGCAACAAAGAATTACAGCTCCAGAGGATTTAATTTTGTAGACTCTGCTTCATAAAACTGGCTTATTTTGGAGATTTTCTTTATTATTGGAGCTTTAACAGTTATAGGTTCTGACAGATGTGAATGGATCCGACCTGACCTTTATCGATTCATCAGGTCCGATGTCAAGCCCAGCCGCAGTCCAATCCAGCATTAATAAGACACCATATCTCTCAGAAAATGAAAAGCAGGTAATGAAACCAGGAGCTTTAAGGACAAACGGGCAGTGAAGTTCTGGCAGAAATGTCAGGTCTTTCCAAATGTAGCTGTTAGGAAACAATGTTTTTGTTTTTGAGCGGCCAAATCGCTCAAAAACAGAACGTGTCATTTCACCGCTATGCAGACGACACGCTGATTTACCTTCCGCTGAGACCCTGAGATCCCACAAGCCTAGCTGCTGCTGTACGCCGTCTAAACGATGTGAACTCCAAAACAGAAATCATTTTGTTCAGTCTCCCGCTTTCAAAAAATCCCCATCAGTCTCGGCCCACTTTCCACTTACATCAAGCCCAATGCAAAAAGAAACCTCAGGGTTACCTTTGACCTAGATCGCACTTTCAAACCACACATGAGATGCATCTCCAGAATAAAATCCATGCTCATCGAATAATCAAAATATAAAATGAAATAATAATAAAGTTTATGTCATGTATGTATGTATGTATTATAATGATTATATAAAGAGATCTGTGATGGTTTTTGTTTGAACTCTTATATTATTAGGCATTAGTTGTAGTTAATTAATTTAATTCAACCTTTCAACATCTTTATCGATGTCAGCTGATGTCTGAGTATCCAATGGTACCGGTAGACTTCTGTGGTTACCATGTCTTTGTGAAATCACCATGTTGAACAAAGACTTGCAGGGATGACAAGATAATTGACTCCACCCCCCCTCACAAGCACTGACACTGATGCCAAGACGAGGCCGTCTCTTTTCTCATCGACCAAACTACTGGCAATTCTTTCACATCTTTTATTGGATACACTTCAGGAAAAAACTATCGAGGTCCGGATTTTTGGTGAGCTCAGTTATGGTCGTGCCTCTGAAGCCCTGCAGTCGAACGTTTCTGCTATTAATTACGCCGTAGCTTCGCCACAGAACATCGCAGCCTGACATTATGTCACCCAGAGGCCATCTGGCCCTGGTGGAGGATTCCAGAACATTGTGTGTTCTGTTTTCTACCGCCTGGCTAATCTACACGGACACACAAATCATATAAACAGTCACCGGGCCTGGGTTTGACAACTGGCTTAAGTGAGTGGGCTTCAGGTCCAATGCAATCAGAGTGGGAAAACACAGAACATTGCTGAAAGCATGAGGGGGAAGTGTTCCTATTTCCATCTCTTCATCTACCAATTTTCTTCCCTCTGCTAAAAAACATATGGTGGGCAGGTCTAGAAATGAGCTAATGTTCACTTTCTGTCCATCTATGATTAATCCGGGTAAAAGAGAAAAATATTACACCATCAAAAGATATTTGGGGAAAGATTCTAGGATAAATAGTAGAAGCAGATTGGATGTCTTTAGATTTTTATTGATAAAGAAGGTGGCCAGCAGATGTATTATTATTATTATTATTATTATCAGACCAGCATAAGGTTAAAGAACAAATTATATGAATGAAGGAAACTTGGGAGGAAAAACAAGAGAGTCGGCATTATCGTGATCAGAATCGATGCAAGGATACTTTCTAATAATGAACCCAACGAAATAATAAAATTTAATTCAAGATTTGTCCATTCATTTATGAGTAATGTTTCCGACGCACCATCTGATATAACCTAGTAGGTGTTGTCACTGGATCCAGAACAAATTTGTTCATCCAGGATTCACATTACAACCAACCAATCAGAAGCACTTCAGCAGGGATCGCTCATTTTAGCATTTATAACGCAGAAAATAAAGATATGCTTGGATTCTAAGGACATTTGTGGGGTTTGGGAATTGATAAATATATATTTAACACCTCTTGGCTCTATTTAACGGGGAAAAAAGTTTCTGTGAAAAGCAGATGTTACAGGACGTGTAGTAACATTAGCTCTGCCTGCTAAGCTAAGCTAAACATTAGATCTACCTAATCACCTAAGCTAAACATTAGCTCTACTGGCTAAGCTAAGCGAAACTGTTTTGGGGTTAGGTAATTATGGTATGTATTTAACCTCAGTGGGATCATTCCTTGCTCTTTCTCAAGGGTTAAGAAAACCCGATTCTGACATCTTGTCGTTCGGTCATGATGTAACATCCACAACATTTAATGAGCTCTAGAATATGCAAAAACCTCCCACCTCAGGGTGAAATTGAATTCTTATTAACAAGCAGACAAGCAAAGGTGAAAACTTGACGTCCTTGGCAGAGGTGATAACAGGAAGCACAAAACCATGAGATCAAACAAATGCAAGATGGAGAAATTAAAAAAAGAAGATGGTTAAAAAACCTTCAAGCTGCACATCTGTTGGTACGGAAAAAGAAGATAGAGGTGTGAGAAAGTCAAAATTCATTCATTCATCTGTTTATTCATTCATTCGTTCATTCATTCATAGTTGCAGTCCGTAAATACAGAAAGAGAATGACGAAGGTGAGGATTAAAATGTAGCAGAGAGGTGACATCACATCCCAAAATAAAAGCAGTTTAACTAAAAGGGGAAAGAATCAATAATGGCAAATAAAAGAAAAACAACAATCTGAGAAAATAAGACGTAGAATTAGAACAATCAGAAGGAATAACACCAGAATAAAGAGCCGCTCACACATGACCAGTAAAAGCAGTAAAACCAAAGAATGAAGAGCATGACATCACACATGGTCACTGATTCACCACGTCTCATCTCCTCTGTCGGTCGTTCCAAACGCCGAGGCGCTCTGAAAGCGAAAGAACGCTCACCTTCGGATTGGAGCATCAACTTGGGCCCAACCAGAATCATCCGAGGTCACCGGCTGGCTCATACGCAGTTATCAATTCTTTTATATAGCCCAGAGCCAGACTTGCTTTTAACGTGATCAGCAGGATGTTAAAATCAATCCTGAAAGGGAGCAGAAGTCACGATGTCAGGATGGAGGGGCTGCGATGTCGTGGGTTAAAAGCAGGAAGTCATAAAAAGGGCAGGAAACCAACAATGCAACTGGGAAAACGTGAGGCGGGACCACGGGCTCGGAGCTGGGATATATGAAGGGTGTCTGATGACGGAATGATACGGCGGGTGGAGGTGAACGGGAGAAACTCAGGTGGCGGCTGCAGGGCAGGATTTATAAAATCTGAGGACGTTCCCTCTCATCAAAGAAAACGTCTCAAGGCTTTAATGCGGCTAAAAAAAATAATATTACCTTACATTTTTTAAGAGGTGGCTTCAGGAGCAGCTTTTAATTCTTAGGATGAATCAAAGTTCTTCTGTTGCTGCTGCTGTGTCACAACTTTATATATATATATATACATATATATATATGTATATATAGATATATATATCTACAGATATATCTACATATATATCTACATATATATATGTAGATATATATATATATATATCTACAGATATATATACATATATATGTATATATATATATATACATATATATGTATATATATATATATACATATATATGTATATATATATATATATACATATATATGTAGAGAGGGACTACGAGGCCGAGGACTTTAACTTTCCACGTTGTTAGTTTCCTTTGACATTGAAGTTGTCTAAAATACTCCGGCTTTAGTTGCTCACAACACACACATCCTTGTTTGCGTTGCCGGACAAAGGATTTTATTTTCTGGCCCCGACTCCTGCCTGCAGCCAAACTCATTAAAATCCATTCATCAGCCGCCGTAAACAAACTCTTATCAGTGGAGTCATTAGAATAACTCTTTTATTTTAACTTTTGCTGCCATCAGGGATTTTCTTTTTGTTGTTGAAGTTATTAGGCAAAATGGAGGTCCAGGTAGAAAGGGAAAGATTCTCTCTGAAACTCAAACCCGTACAACCCCGAGGCAAAACTAAGCCATAAGAGTATGACCTTTCAAAATAAATGTAATAAATGGGAAATTTCCCCAGGCAGGCATCGTTTTTAGCATCTGCAGACATTCCTATCAAAGGAACCGGAGAGATAAATAAAACAGCAAAGACGGTTGCCAAGGCTTCGCTGGTGAGCTCCTAGGAAAAAAACCCGGATTTTTTATGAATCTGTTCTTGACGGCGTTAAAAAAAAAACAACCCGAATGTCAGTTTAGGCTGACAATGTTCCGAAGAGAATGGAGAGTACGGCCCAATCAACGGTCTCCCTCTGTTTTACTTTATAATTCAAATGCTCCTCAAATACCGACGGGCGCCTCGAAAATCTGCTTTGAAGGCTAAATGGATCGTTGCTTTTTTATTTATTTTTTTATTTCAGGCTTTCCATGCAGCTCCAAGGAATTATTTCAACCTTCCCACTATTCGGCAAATGATCCCCGATCCCGCTCTGATGCCGGTTGTGCCGGGAATACACTCAGATACATCTGAATTCCAGGGCAAACTCACCACACCTGGGAATTCTGTTCCCACAAGGCACAGTTTTTCAAACTCAGATGAAGCCCCCCACCTCCCCCCAACGTGGAATCTGTTGTGTTTGCAGGGAAGCATGGGCTCAGGAAAAGTCAGGCTTGTCTTGGGAATTTCAGATATGGAGGTGAAATGATTGGTGTGTCGAATTTGTGTAAAGCAGGGGCTGTGAGAGCTTGGAGTGGGGGGGGGGTCATTAAAAACATTCTTTCCCTGTGAATCAACAAGAACATCCAAAAGAGAAAGCTGTTTGCTCTTCCTCACCGAATGTATTCATTTATTCCACATTCATTTATTCCACGTTGTGTTGCTGCAGCGGCTCGGAGCCTCAGGAATATTTAGGCCAGGCACCTCATTTATAAAACAAACTCACCACTCATTTTCATCCGGAGTACATTATACACGTATAAGTACATGTACATCACACGTTGTTTTTTTGTAAGTACGATCTATAGAGCCTTACTCCGACGTTGGAAAACGATCGCATCCCTCAGCGGGAAGCCTGAACCGGATTTTCTCGCCGGGCGTGAAGGAGGGTTGCAGTTTTTGCAGGAATATGAGTCCGAGCCTGCGGTGACCTCTGCCTGACCTTTATGAACAATCTGAAAGGGATGATGCATAAAAGATGTGCTGACCGTTTCCTTCTAACCTTCTCCTGCAGTGACACAAACTCCCAGACTGCTTTGTGTTTCAGCCAACCTTCTAGGCAACCCAATTAGGCAACGCAACTTTATCTGTAGAGCGAATTTCAGCAACGGGGGAAATCAAAGGGACAAAAAAAGAACATTCAGACATGTTTTTATAAACAGTTGGATAAATAACAAAGAAATATATAAAAAAACAAGTGTCAATTTTTTAAATAAATAAAAAAAAAATAGATTAGAAGAGAAATCCCCCGTCTGAACGTTTTCGATCTCAGACATAATTCATTGTTGCTGAAATAAAATAAGATTTCCATGTTCGGTTCCGACTCTGGGGACACTGAACAGACCTGATCCAGACCACCTGAGAATTCTGGATGGTTCAGAACACAGCAGAAGATCAGAGATGTTTGTAGGTCCCTAAACCGTTTAGTGTTCTGTAAACCAGCAGCAGGATTCTGAAATCAATTCTGTGAGAGACGGGAAGCCGGTACCAAATTAGACCCGCTGCCTCGCTTTGTCACTTTCAAACCCCACTCTTCATCACTGAGTCTGCTTCTGGGTCCAAATTTAGATATTCCTAGACACCAACAGCAGAATGAATGGATCTTCTAGGTTCTTGTGGAATCCAGAATGCCTACAGGTGTGTCTCCCAAAAATTCTGGACTATTCCTTTAAAGATTTCCGCTGGTTGTTGTTCTTTGTAGAAAGAATCACCAGAAGAAGAATCTGTGTACTTCTAATAAATGCGTCGGGAAGGAGACCCGATGTAAAACCTGCTGCAGCCGGCCACCGGTTCCGTTGTTTATCTTGTTTACATGCCACTCTCTTCATAGATGGAATAATCCGAGGAGAAGTGATGTCATATTTGATGGTCCTGCTTGTGCCTGTTTAAAAAAAAACACCCAGACATCGGAAAATTGTCAAATTTTAATCAGATTAGTTCAACCTTTCTGGTAAAACACGTTTTTAGGAAACCACTTTAGCCTTATTGGACTTTTCTGCTTGTATCAAGTAAGATAATTCTGTTTAATCCTCATATACTATAATATCCCATTAAATCCAAGAAGGTTTTTCTCGAACCTTCTAAAAAAGTAATGGCTAAAGCCTCCAACTTGCATAGCCCCTTTTGACCTGTGGTGTCCCCCAGGGCTCCATCCTCGGTCCCATACTCTTTAGCATCTAGACCCGGACTGAGCTCAACCAAACAGCTGAGCAGGACATCAAAGGGTTCATCAAGCGTCCTCGCAGTCTTCACTTGTCCTTCGTAGGTGAAGATAAGCGCCTCGTTGCTTTGGGTTAATAATTTTATTAGATAATGTATGATTTTAAATGAATTAAGGGAACAGATTGGGAACAGATTGCAGAGTTTTATTTAGTTTCTCACCTGCCACGCAGCTGGCTCGGCACCGAGCAGCCGGGCTGTGATTTTCTGGCAGCCATGAATCAAAGCGTCTCCATCTTTAGTTTTGCGATGATTGACTCCCGTGGACGCTACTGGGGAGCGCCCTGCAGGAAAATACCACCAACGCAAATCTGAAAGGGGCACCATCCCTGCAGTGCGCCGCGAGTGGGCCCGCCTGTTGTTTACCCAGTAGGCGCCGCTCAAACATCATGAAATTGTAAAAATTTGAACAGAGATGTTTCTTAATGGTTTGCTAGCATCTGTGGCGAGAATGATTTCAATTTTGACTTAAATAATATAATCAGTTTCTGTGCATCTAGTCTATGCTGACAGGATGCAGCGCTTTGTCAGCAAAGCGGCGACATAAAGCATGGGGGGGGGGTTGATATTAAAATATAGCAATTAGCATTTCTAGCAAACACCAGGAAGCATCCCTAGATTCTCTAAAGGAATATTGGGAGTCACAACCTCCAGTTATGAGACTCCTCTCCTGTGGAAACACCTTCCAGTCTCAGATTGGGGGGGCCGTAAACTCTCCGCATTTAAGAGCTGTGAGCTATGCTACCTGTGAAAGAACTGACTGTTTATCCACGTTAGTTTCTTTCCCCTCGTGAGTTCCCAGACTCTGTTTACTGGTTCTACCTTGAACCCAGGAGCAGAAGGTTTGTTTATAATTCTTAGAACTGCTGAGGGATTTATAATTAGTCAACATGCCTCCCTTCTTATGACAAAACAATCCACTGACTTCTAGTGAATAGAAATATAATCCTAGAATAACAATAGTATCAGACCATATGGGTGCTGACCAAGAGTTCAATGGATGGACAACATGACCCACAGTCAAAGTTCATGACCTGTTACACAATGTTGTAGGACAGAATAAACAGCCAATCAAAAAGCCCGGTTGTCCTAATTGGTCAAGATACTTAATACAATTCTCTTTATATGATTCCTGTTCACACTGGAGGTCACGGAATGATGCAGCCAACAGAACCGTATCAAACAGAGACGCATCTCCCCAAACGGGACGCTCTCCTCCTGACCTGACTTGACTTCGCCCTGAGATTCTGTCCATGAATATCAAGAACAGAATCGGAGACAAGCCTTGGCGAGGTCCGACATTCACTGAAAATGTGTCGGATTTCTGTTGTCGATACGGACACAGCTCTCACTTTGGTCATATCAACCGTTGGTCCGATTTAGTCCAAATCTGGTATAAATGAATGGACTCGCAAAGTTTTAATTTGAGTATATATTATATTTGGTTCCATTAGTTCTTATTTTACAGTCTGTGGGGGCTTTTCAATGAAAAAGACTGTTTTCCAGCCATAGTTTCCTAATTGTTGGTCTGATTTAGTCCAACTTTGGTGAATATGAATCGACTCAAGTGGATTTATCGTATATTACTCACAAGGAGAGAGAGCTTCATTTACAAATGATACTGTCTTTGGGACATAACTGACATTTGGACTTCCAGTCAGGGTGATTTCTTATAAAACAGAGGATTGGGGACTTTTCGGGGATATTCACTTGCTAGCATTCTAGTCTAGTTATTGTTTCTATACATATCTGTGTCACTTCCCCACATTTCTGTCATTCTCTCTCTCTCTCTCTCTCTCTCTCTCTCTCTCTCTCTCTCTCTCTCATCTCAGCCGGTTAAAGCACAAGTCCAAACCACCCTCAGTGGGGATCTGTAAGAGTTTTCTGCCTGTTTTTCTCACCACTGTCACCCTAGTGACAAGTCCTAGCTCATGCCAGGATTGTTGGGTCCCTCTAGAGTCAAGAGGAAGGTCCAGACCTGCTCTTTTTGTAAAGTGCCTTGAGATAACATCTGTGATCAATCTGTCTTTGAGAGTCTTTTACAGTCCTGATCCCGTTGCCAACATTACACAGCAGTAAAGAGTCAAAGTACTGATGTTTTGACTTCTGTTTAAACCGTGTTTTAATGTGCAGACGCGGTTTTTGAGCCAATGGAGGCTTCAACATTTTCAAAATAACGTGAGTGGTGCTGAGTCAGTGCAAAGCCTGACAAATACTCTCTCTAGTCGGCACCATTTGCATGGATTCAGTGCAGGCAAGCTGAATTTATACAAGGGCAGAAAGTCTCAGCGAAAGTGTCTGTACATTCTTGATATATTTGGACTGGGGCGATCAATAGGAGCAGAACTATGAGGTGGTGAAGCGAGTGATTTTAATCTGGGACTAAATATCCAGTAGTAGATTAGTTTCAGACAATTTCATACCTCCAGAGCTCTTCATGAAAAATGGATAAGGTAGGAAAGACAGAGAGAGAGACAGAGAGAGAGAGAGAGAGAGAGAGAGAGAGATCCTGAATGTCTGCATTCACACAGAGAGACAGAGACAGAGACAGCGGGCAAGAGAGAGAGAGAGAGAAAAAGAGAGACAGAGAGAGAGAGAGAGCGATGGAGAGAGAGACAGAGATAAACAGAGAGACAGAGAGAGTGACGGAGAGAGAGACAGAGAGATAGATAGAGAGAGAATGACAGAGAGTGAGAGAGAGAGAGAGAACCGGACTGTCTGTATTCTCATTCCCACAGAGAGAGAGAGAGAGAGAGAGAGAGAGAGGGAGAGAGAGAGAGAGAGGGGGGATTAAGAACAATAAAGGCATTTTTCCAAACCTCCATCTTCCTTCGATGGATACCAGATGAAAAGTTTTGCAGTTGGGCAACTGGAGTATTTATCGGCTCTTCACATAGCAGATGCCCCAATCTCCCCCAGCTGTGGTTTGGTCACCAGTTTAATTAGAAAGACCCCCCGGTAAGATACCGTCCAACACTGACTGTAGAGCTTCTAAACATAGTCGGATTTTTCCGCACCGCGGGAAATCTCATGGTCATTGCTACTGATGAGCTTTGGGGTGTGCAGAAAAACAAAGAGATGAGATGCAAAGATGTGAGAGGGGTTATTTGCATACGGGGATCATTAAGGCACATCCAGCCTCTTCCGCAGTCATTTCATTTGAAATGTTGGACGCGTTGTGATCTGGGGCAATAAACATGCATTGTTAAATGAACCCAGGAGTTTATTACAATCATTAAAATCCGCACACATTTCAATTACCTTTGTTGTACCTGAAAATTTTGTTTACACGGATTTTCACTCAAATGAGTCATTATTTCTCAAAGGTATCTCGATATAAAAGGGAAGTTACCCAGGATTTCAGTTTCTTCGAAAATGAATTGTGAAAGAAAATATATAAAGGAAAAAACGATGCCAAGACTATTAATATACTTTTTTCTTTTTTTTCTTCTTTTTTTCGCACATCAGAGGTTAAACCCGGCCATGAAAGGGTCACGGATCAGTGGCCTTCCAGCGCCGGTCCCAAGCCCGGATAAATGGGTTGGGTTGTGTGAGGAAGGGAAGCCAGTGTAAAGCCTATGCCAAATCAATACGTGGATCACGAAACCGATTTCCAAACTGGATCAGTCGGGTTCACGGCTGAAGGTTAAAGAAATAATCTTTGGTTCTTTTTCTCGTAAACGTTGTATTTTTACTGTATTCGTGTAAGTTTTCCGAGAGCTGACTGGACAAAGCGGAGCGGCACCATGGGAAATTATGGGGTGCATCTGGGCCATAACTCAAGGGAAAACACAAAAAACTACTAGTAGAAGAAAAACGTTAAGTTAAAATGTAGAAAAAAATGTGCTGTCCGACGCAGTTTCTGCGTTTTACTCCCCTCGTTCATTATTACATCCCCCTCAACCCTCGCCATTTATGATGTTGTTTATATCTGTGACTGTTCACTGATGTATCCGTGTCAATGTAATAACAATAATAACAATAATAATAATAATAATAATAACTACAACCTATGCTATCGTCCCCGACAGCAACGATACGTCCCTAAAAAAGTCCCCAGATCCCCTGCATTCCCCCGATTGAACCCCTCAAATCTTTATATGAACTATTAGATTAAAATATGGGGAAATTTAGATATAAACAAAATAAATATCATTGAGTCTATTTATTTGCACCAAATTTGGTCGAAATCGGACCAAACTTTTGAAATGAAGCTCCCCCTACTGTCGGAAATATACAATTGAAGTTTCCCAATTCTTCCTCGCACTAAGTTGCTGGTCCTAGGTTGCATCCTCCAGGTGAGCATGTGTGAATATATGTGTGTATATGTGTGAATATGTGAATATTCACTACAGATATTTCTACAGTATTACACATAGTATTACTATAGTATTATACATATAGTATACTTCATGTTTCTACATGTCCTAATTTAAAATGTTTATGTTTCGGGGATTTAAAATAGATTTTAAATGAATAATAGAAAAACACTCAGAATCGTCTGTTTTTATAGATTCCAGCTTTACAGACACAGAGACAGTTTTGTCCTCACACAACCGGAGTAGACGAGATCCCTGGTCGGTTCCGGTGGATTTTATTCTGAGGATTTCTGTGAGAAGTTCATCCGTTTAATCCTGAGCTGCCGGTTGCCAGGGAGTTTTCACCGACTGACGCGTTTGGTCATCTTTTTTAAAAAAATGTATTTATCACCAAAAGGCTTCAGAGCAAAACGAGTTTTGTTGAAGCATGAGTCACAAACTGAGCCTATATTATTCCTATTATATCATTCAATATTGCAAACAGGAATAACTCTGTGTGACAGCTGAATCCCACAGACCACATGACCTTATCTCCAACACAGCTTTCATTGAAAGAGGTCGGAGACGCTTCTTCTCTTCTTCTGCTGCCACTGAACATCAGGTCACATGTTCATGACGGGGTCGCGTCCCAACCCGGGTTTTTATTCACAGAGGTTTCAGTCGGCTATTCCGAGAAAGACTTTTTCAAGCTTACTTCCAAATGGAAGTTTTTAGGAAGGAATGTTCAATTTTACTTCCTGTGGACTTCAGACAACGATTATTGATCACAAGGAAAATTTGATGTTTTTTATATTTATATCCAATAATGTCACAGTATTTCTGAACTGTTGAAAATTCATTATCCTCTTGGTCCTATATATAAATATATATATATATATATTCCAGATTAGAATAATCATTTATTAAATTGAATCAACTAATCTTTATTTACACAGAATGTTCAACAGCTTGGTGAGGATGAAGAGACGATAAGGAGCGTCTCTGCTCAGCCTCAACAATAAACTATAAAGGGTTCCATAAAAAAGAAGAACAGAACAATAAAACACTAATAACAATTAAAATCTGTAAATTGAAATGGATGAAACAGTGAAAAGAAATGATTGAAAAGAGTGATGGGATGTAAGAACCAAAACAAATGATTGAGGAGAACAATAGAAAAAACAATGAATCGCAATGAGGCAATAAAATGATTAAAAATCAGGAGCGTTCAAATGAAATGGAAGAATTTGCGGTTCAGGATTAGGATCTAACATTCCGACGACATGTGGAGTCAGGGGTGCAGTAAAAGTAATACAATTGATTTAATAAACAGAAATGCAATAAAAAGTCCAAATCTACAACAACATGAACCGGTATTTAAAAAAACCCAAAAGAACTCTAAAATCCCCCCCAAAAAAAGGACATGAAGATAAAAAATCATGGGGGAGCACGGCGCCGAACTGACAAAGAAAGAGTTAATTGGCTCAGCGCCTTCTTGTGTTCTTATTTTGCCATCGCAATTCTACGATTCTTACCGAAAATAAATCATAGGTTCACCCCATTTGTTGAAGAAAAAAAGAAAAGGCTATAAAATTAGCAGAAAAAATGTGAATTGTGTTATTTTTTTGAATAAAGTTTATCTTACATTTTGTTTTGTTTACAAAATATTTTCAATTATATACGAAAAAGCATAGAAGGAGAGAATGACGCAGTTCCTGCATAAACCCGTGGGCTCAGCACGCCCCCTTCAGTGAGGCAGAGGTACTGCTGTGTCACCTCTTTGCTTTTTCAGAACGGCTTTGTGTCAGATCACCAAGACTAAATATTTTTATTTCTTGGAAGAAGAAGTGCGGAGTGCAAAAATGTAACACACAGAACTCACCTTTCAAAATAAAACAGGAAACACAACCTGTGACACTGACAATAATTCAACAACACTAGCGACTTAACGGAATGATGACAGAAAAAAGGGAATAAGGGTAAGACAGGAATGAAATGATGCTTTTATCTAAGTTAATGATAAGACACCTTTAGTAAAAGGTTGTCTGAAAAGATTTTTCTTAAAGTCAGCGTTGAAAATGTACCAAGTCCCTGAAATCCCATGAGAAAAAAAAAGAAGCCACTGTGGAACATATGATGACTAACCAGGGCTTTTAAAGTTTTATTTTCACTTTAAAATGCCGTACAATTGTTTTCAGAACAACCCAGCAGTGTCAGTTCACTTCATCAAGTAAGAACACATACACAATGCCAACAAACATTACTTCCCCGGTGGTCCTTCCAAATAAGAGCATGTGAAATACACTAAGCAGCAAATGGAAACATAAGTATGTGTTCATGCCATGAATAGCAAAAATAAGTTAAATAATCATATTCTGACAGATTTCCTTTGTAGATTTGGGCTCGTCATCAGCAGGAATCATTGACTGCACATACTGAAATAAACAGGGAGCAGCTCGCCATGTGTTGGGACCATTTGGGAAGACTTGGAGGGACGTCTATGAGGTAGGATGGTGCCAAGTCCTTATTTAAATTTAGATTTAACAACTATTAATGATAAATGCGTAATGAACAGACCTATTTGGGCGAATAGTAAAATCGAGTTCCTGAGGAGAGATTTTTAACTGTGTTTGGCAGCGGAATGTTGAAACCAAGACAACTGCAAACATATTATCCATGTGACACCTCAGTGGGTCCAGTTAGAGAAGCGTTAAACCACTTCCTGTTCCGGATATATCATAAGTTCCTGTTATTATGTTTATTAACCACAGGAACTGAAGCAAACCTTCCCGATACGATCCTTCGCCGCGCTGATAAAAAACCCCAGAAGTGAATGGCAGGGAATAGATTACCAAAGGAAGCGCTCTCTAATGGTTGATTTTGAAAACAGTCTGGAAGTGAAAACCTCCCGGATCTTCATCGGGTCTCGCTTCTTAGAGCATGAGATCAGACAGAAAGACGCGGCTTGATTGCGAACATGGAAATAATTCTCTCAGATGTTTATCACCAGGAGACTCAAAGCGACACGGTGGGCGAAAAAAAATCGTAATCCGTGATAACCAGAGTGTTAAACTGACAAGAGTAATTATAGAGATGAAGATTTAGACCGAGGGGTTGCAGACTGGAGGGATTATAGCATGTGTCGTATGATGCTTGTTCTTTTTTATCCGTTCGGAATGTTTGTGTCTTATCAAAGGAATCCATCAAATAGTTACGAGGACAGAGTTGTTATTGAGTTCAGAGGTCAGGAGGCAGTTCAGTGGGACGAACAGAAGGATCGACTTCCGTGAAAACCGAAGCTCTGTGATGAATTTGCTTACGTCTCGTCCCATGTCAGCTAGGATAGGCTCCACCCCCTTTACAAGCCCTCACAGGATAAGAGGTGACAGGAGGAGGCGCATAGAATGATACGGCTTTAAAGACGTGAAAATAATACCTGAAAATAGTCCAAGGAGAGGTCGGCCAAGGTTGCCACACATGACGAAGGTTCTGGGTTCAGGTCCACCTCTGTCTTCCTCACTCCAGCTTCCAGCAAAAGTCCGAAAACGTGCAGTAAAGGTGAATTGGTGACTCTAAACAGTAGGTTGGAGTGAGGCGTGAACCGTTGGCCCAGTGATCAACTGATGGTTTGTCCATGATGTACTCAACCTCCTGCCCGATGATAGCTGGGATAGGCTCCAGCCCCCCATGACCCAGGTTAGGAGAAGAGGTTTAACAAAATGGATCAGAACAGAGACGACTTGAAACAGAACATCATTTCTGAATATGAATATTTCTGAATGAGGCTTACGTTCTTACCCCGACAATATGGAGTCACCAGTTCACCTATGGAGAAAGTTTGTGCAGCCCAGAGGGGGACCCAGGTGAACAGAACAGAACACAGAATGTTCTTTCGGTTTGGCTGCAGTACAGTACCGCCCCGGTATCCAGAACACTCAGGTTAGATTTATGACTGCATGGCAAAACGTTGGGCACGTCTGACCTGCAGCTTGCAGTTAAGTTTCCTTCGACTTACATATAAAGTTATTTTATTAAGACGCCGCGCCACCCTTAACCTCCACCTTCACCTCGGTGTTGTAATGGGGGTGTCATTGTTTATTGTTTGTGACAACTGCAAGCAATTAAAGGGGGGATTCACTGCAGCATTAAGGCATTTTTTTTCTTTTTGCGTTTTTTAACTGCCTCTGAAGCAGACCCCGAGAATTTACCGTCTCATCCATCTGCTTTTAGTGCCCGGGTTCTAATTACCGATGCACAATCTAATATTTGGCCATGTGTGCCATTGCTAACAGCGTTTTTTTTTGTTTTTTTTTTGTAAGGGGGAGTTTTCCTCGATGACCAATGAGCCATTTGTTAAGCTAATTACAGCCAGTGCAAACACGGAGAACAGATGAGCTTGTAGATTATCCGGGGACAATCACAGTTATTCAGTATAATTTGCAGCCCAGACGTTCATATAAAAAAAAGAAAAAGAAGATGTATTGCATAAAGTTGATGACAAAGAAATGACAGAGTTAGCTGTCACTGCGAAGCCTCCACAAAAATTTGGATAAAAATGAGTAACACTGCCGGTGTGAGATAATTATTCTGGGCGTACAAGGGGTGAAACCATTTGACTCACTCTGGTGAAGCAAAGCGGCCCGGCCCCCGTCGGAGCTGCATAATAAATGCCCTTGATAAAAACATACACAACAGTAGGACTGTGATGAGAACTCCCCCGACCTTAATTAGCCGCGTTCATGGCATTGCATGAACCCATTACGGGGACTTTAAAGCATATCCATTTCATTTCTCACCAGTTGTCTCCACTCCCGCTCTGGCTAATGAGAACCAGAAAGAACCAGGAGGTGGGGGCGGGGGCGGGGGCTGGAGGTGGGGGGTAGAAATATTACCTTCTTCCGATGAAGTAAAGAAATCTTGAATAACTTGGGGATTACTTATTAAGTTGTGTTGGCCTGTAGTTACTTTCACTGGATCTGAAATCTCCGTCTGCATAAATGACACAGTGGTAATAATGTGGATTAAATCTAATGTGGATTAAACCCTTTAATGGTTTGGTTTTAAGCACATTTTGAGTCTCTATTTCTTATTGAAAAATGTGATTGAACCTGTTTATAATTTGACCCAGTGACAGCATGTGTATGCTAAAGAGTAAGGGCTCGAGGGTAGAGCCTTGGGGGACACCGCAGGTCAAAAGGGAAAAGAGGAAGAAGCATTAGACCAAGCATATTGAAAAATTCCTGTTGAATGAGACATTTTGGGGGGTTGGGCGTTTGGATTAATATCAGGTGACTACTCACTAAAAAAAATGATGTCATTTGATTCAAGCAAAAACTTGTTGACTCTAATAAGTGACAATTCGTTTTTTAAAAACATGCTTAACCGAAGCGGTTAAGTTGTTTCACAGTCAACGTGAAACAACTTAATGATGTAGGTCTATAAATAAGGAAGAAGTAGACCAGGAATAGCCTTATAGATTTAACATCAGTGATAAATCTCATCTTGGAAATGATCCAAGATACAGTTTTTTAGTTACGTCCGGAAAAAAAGTGTTTTCTTTTGGTAAAAAAAGTTCCCTATCGCATGTTAAATATGAAGTACTTGAGTGAAATACAATCTAAATCTCCGTGAGTCGATTCATATTCACCCAATATGGAATAAACAGTTGAGAAATTATGGCCCAAAAACTTTTTGAGATAACCCCCCCTAGTGTCAGAAATATGCAATATGAAAGTGATCCATGACTATTCCATAATATCCCCAACTTTTCAGGACTGAAACCAAAACGAGTTTTCTTACTTTGTTTTGGTCATTTGTTCTCTGAAGACCTGCTCACTCTCTCAGTCTCTCTCTCTCTCTCGCCCGCTCAACTCCGACTCAACCATCGCTCAAACTGGCACCCAGTTACCCGACCTCACCACTGAAAACTCTACAGCATCAACTAGCGGATTGCATAAGTAATTTATTTTATTATTCTACTGCCAAAAAGTTCAATCTATATTTTATGGATGGATTTGCATGAAATCTTTTCCCAGAGGTATATTTTGGCATATCTTAGGGATGAATAGGGGGAGTAGGCACTTTGGGAGTCTTTTGTAATCACAATAATGTCTACCTTGGGTCCTGTTATGCCTTGGCGGAGGTTTGGGCTCTCTGGGCGCTTTTCCAATTAATTCATATTTTTTCAATTTAATAAATGATCTTTACTTGGCGTCAGTTTATCAATCGAATGTTTACCCACAGCATGGATTTTTAGCCCCAACCCAACAGAACATTAAGGGTGCAACCCTTTTTATATAGATGGATGGATGGATGGATGGATGGATGGATGGATGGATGGATAGATAGATAGATAGATAGATAGATAGATAGATAGATAGATAGATAGATAGATAGATAGATAGATAGATAGATAGATAGATAGATAGATAGATGGATGGATGATAAACTGTTTGGTTGAACTCATTTTGAGACACTATTTCTTTTTGATAAATTTGACTGAATCTGTTTATAATACGAGTGGCAGCTTGTTTATGCCGAAGAGTAAGGGGCCAAGTAAGGAGCCCTAGGGGAACACCATAGTTCAAAGGAAAGAAAAAGTCCTGTCCCATAAGTAGGATTCTTTAAGAGAATTATCTTATTTGATGCAATAAAATATGTTATTTGACGCCCGCTTTACCGAAAGGTCGAGCTGATCTAATTAAAACCCACTATTTTCTGTGAAATACAAATTTTAATCATGAAATAATTGGTAAATTTTTATGAGCCCTTTTGTCATTTTATGGATCAATCAGAGTATCTAAGAAATTAAATTAAAAAATTTTTAAAAAATTAAATTAAATTTGCAAAGAAAGAATTTTTCCGATTGTCGTTTTTTTTTCCGGTGAGGACTTTAAAGAGACAAAGTAAAGGCAAACAGAAAGAAAAACCACCACACAGAAACCATGTATATGCACACGCACATACAGTATGATGTAATACTAATACCTATGAAAAGATGCAGATGCTTACATCCTTCTATGCAGATGGACGCCATCTTTATTTGTGAGGCACGAGCTCTACGAACATCGCAGTTTCAAAGCCAGCGACGCTTCAGCGGGAGATTTCAATTCCAGGGATGAAGTGATCAGAATTGACCCTAGAGTGTCCGACCATCGCACTCCGCTGAGCACTCTCCAGCCACAATAACACTTCAACACCTCTTTCATCTCCCGGCGCCACGCTGTGAGGCTGTTAGCTCTGTTTCCTGCTCAACGCGGACGCTAGTAAGACTTGATGTTCTTGTTGATTTTAACATCTTCAGAAAAAAGGGTGGGCTTCTTGTTTTATTGATCAAAAATAAACACATGAAAACGCCATATTAAGAGGAAAAAACACAGCCGTCGATACCAAACATGAAAATCAGGACATTTCGCCCCCCCATCTGCTCAAATGAGGAAATGAGCATCAAATGTTCGAAACCCACATCTTTAAAAAGTATTGAGCTGCTTTGACTGTAATGGGAAATGACTGACAGCAGATGATTTGCTGATTACATGCCTGACAGCTTTCGCTTATTGAAAATGATGAGGACAGATGTTTGCTCGGAATCACACGCAATTACGTTTTGACTTCATGAAAACCAGAAATTGAAGAGAGGAAAGATGTGGAGAAAAAAAAAAAGAGGCTGTTTTCTTCATTTAAGCTCTGTGTGTTTAGTTCATATAATCCTAAACAGGCCGACCTCGTGACCCCAACACTCATGGATTAATTCGCTGTGAAAACGTCCTTGAAAAGTCGGGGATGTTATGGAATCGTCATCGCAGTCCCTTCGCGTTAACGCGATAACTCAAAAATGGAAATTGGAACGGAAAATTCATGCGTACATTGATCAAATGTTAAAAAGTCTATCAGACTAAATCTAATCAAATCCTATTGTGTGAAAACGTATACTTCGTTCCTTCAAACTCTGGTACGGAACAAAACGCGTAAACTCAGGTCCACTTGAAAACGGGGGAATCAGTTCACTTCCAAGTGGAACTTGTCGCAGTTTGCTGGTGGTGTGAAAGTTAAAAACCTACAAAGGTAGGAAGTGGAGCAAAGCTTTGATTTAATACCTTCAAATCCATGTTAGTACCTCAGCCTCTGTGTAACCATGGCGACACGCTGTATGCTGTATGGGCAGGAGACTAGTATTACCTGAGGACCTCTTGTGATTTAGAATATAACACCCTCATGTCTTCGGGCGTGTAATTCTATCTGCATGGGATAGACAAAGCATTTTTTTTTTCCACCCTTGAATTTACTGACATCATCCCCCCGGATGTGAAGTCAAGTCTCTGCGTCGCTGCTGCAACCAGGTCGGTTGTCAGTGCCTAGATGTGGACAGGTGGACAGTCCACCTGTCCACCAGGTGTTGTGTTGATGATGAACGCAGCGAGCTGCGATAATTACTGTGAATTGCAGGACACACTGATCATAGACATTTTCTCTGAAACCAGTTCAAACAGGGTTTTTCATTATTTCCAGCTCAGCTGCCATCATTCGAACGGGAAAAGATGAAGACAAAGCAGCAGAGGAAACAATAAATATGAATTTTCCCCCTAAAATCACAGAGATGCTGATTCACTCCGGACTAAAAAGATCACCTGACCAAATTTTTGCTTGACAAATAACATGTGTGGCGCATTCACACTGGATTATAATTACAATTATTACAAATGAGGTAATACTGATCTGGAATAGTTGGGTATAAATCTTTTGAAAGAGGATGAGTTTGGTTCCCTGTTCTGTCCAGCAGTTTTCTTCTTCTTCTTCTTTGGCGAGCAGTTGTTACGACTAAGTGACTTATTCGGAAGGTTCTGTTCGTTTGACGAAGTATTAGCGTGAAAGCGAAACAAACCAAATGAAAGTTGTCGAATTCCCCCGATCCAAACGAGTCATGCCAAGTATCTAAATGAATATGTAACAGGTTTATTGATTCCACTTGCAGTTATCGGTTGCCTTGCTGTTGTAAGATATGCAATGAAGTTGTTTTCATTATTCTACGTATTTTTTTTCAATCCTATAAACATAAATCGTCAAATGCCAAAAAAAAAACAATTTTATTTTCATGCACTTAAATGCCCCAATACGCCTCAGACGTAGCTTTGACTCCTTCCTCAAGTGCCAGTCTGCCGTGATCCACTGCCGTTTCTTTAGGCTTCGCCGCTTTCTGTCATTATTAAACAATCGATGTCTCTTTTATTTACATCAAATGATTAAGTACACTCCTCTGATTTATCTTAAAGGTTTTATTATTCAGAAGTGTTTTTTAAGGATTCATAAAATGATTCACTGAGCAGATTATTTTATGTCGCTACGCTAACGCTAGCTAGAAGTAGCTGCAGCTGGCTAGCTAGCAATGGTAATTTTATATTTATATTTTTAGATATGTATATACTTTTTTAGGTGTGTCTTTTATTGAATACAATGCAAGACAGAGAGAGAGTACACACATTCTACACATATCGTATGGTATTATAACCAGAGGTTATAATGCTTCATACATTTACTAATGTAAATATTGAAATTGGTGAAACATGCTGGTTCTTAAATCAAAGTCTTCTTAACGTATTTCATTGTTCGATTTCAGATTAACAAGCTTTTAGGTGCTGAATATTTTATAGGTTATTATTTTACATTATCCAAATAAGACATCTAATTTTTACTGTTTGATCAGTTCTTAATAAACTTTAAATTCATGAAAAGCTCCGATGTCTCGTCTTCAGATAGAAACATGGCTGAAAACTGTTAACTTGGAATACAATCTCGTACCACAGCTCTTTCCTGCGAGTAATACCGTGTAATACAAGAAAATCTGTTTTCATATTTCATGAAAAATGACTGATTTTGATTTACAAATCCTTTGCAAACAAAGCCGTTTAATTCCAACTGGGAAATTAGTTTTCCGTATTAGAAAGTCCCATCTGTCTAACCGAAGCTGTTCATCAATGACATTTCAAAATATCCCCAAATTATTCAAATAGAAAAGAACTATTGTATCTTCATCTTTGAGAAGAGAAAATAAATTAAACAGTTAATAAGGTCGGGCACCTGGAAATAAAACCACCCGGATTCCAGCCTTAAACAGAAAACACTTCTAGCCCCCTGGACTTGTTTTAAAATCTCTATAATGTAAATTTATATCAATGCTTCAACGTCATTCTGCTTTTAGAGTTCAGGGTTGTCGACATTCCTATGACTTGAAAACAGCAAAACAACTGTAATTAATTCAGCGTAAGCAAGACCTACGCTGTCGTCCCCTTACAGCGAGGGTATATCCCCAAATAGGCCCCAATTCCCTGCGTTGTACAAGCAATCCCCCAGACTCCTCAAATTAAATGTGACTTTAAAAGACTTTGTTTTCTATTAATGAAAACTCCTCATAGTGAGTAAAATATGAACTTATAGAGTAAAATATGCAACATAGATCTCCTCAATTCAATTCTTTTGCAACAATTTTGGGTTAAATGGGGCCAATGGTTGAGAAATTATGCCTCAAAAACAAACCAAAAAATATACAACTGATCTTTGCCAACATCAATTCAGTTCTTCCTCACACTAAGATGTATGAAAATGATCCAGGACACAGTTTGTGAGATATCAGGTGAACATGAAGGATCCCAATTTTTCCGAGGTTATAATTATATCTTACTTAACGGAGATGAGACCCACGGGGTCCCAGAAAACAACATTCCGGGAGACTCCTCCCGGAGTCTGAAAACATGCAGTACGGGTTGATTGTCCATAAGTGCGATTGTGAGCGTGACGGGGTTGTTTTATCTCACGTGTCGGCCCTGTGATGAACTGGTGACTCGTCCAGGATGTATCCCTTAACAAGACAAGCGGTTACAGGAAATCGATGGATGCTAATAAAATATTGATACATTTCTGTACCGAGACGGAATCGGCACACAAAATATTGTTCTACGCTTTATTGATTTTTTTCCCCTCGCCACTAAAACCATCTATAGATTATTAATCTCTCAACATTTAGGCCAAAGCAGTGACATGCTAGACAAAAGGGGGTTGGACATAAAGGGAATCCGTAAGGGGCAACGGGGTTTTGTTGGGTGTGTCCAGTTGACGCCATGAGTCATGGACCCCTGAATAGTTCTGTCAATCAACCAGGATGTGCGAAGAAGGCGGTCTTGCAGGTAATTTTGTTTACCTGAGAAATTGGTGTGCACGCGCCGCCGCCGCCATGATTATAGGGGTTATGATTTCTTGTTTCCACAGACCTCAATCCTCTGTCAGTTTCAATTACTTCTGTCCGTGGCTCCAAATCCTCTGGCGGGCTGTACAGTCAGTCCGTCCCTGTGACAGCCTTATTACCGTTAAGGGAAAATCCATACACATCAGGTTCTCTTTGTGTGTCTGCTCTCCAAACCGGGTATGACAGAGAGTGGAGGGCAGCTTCATGTCACGCCTTAGGGGTCAACAGGGTCCTCAGACTTTCATTCTTTGGGTTTTTGAAAGACACAGACGTCCGTCGGCTTGAAGACGGGCGATTCAGGCTTCAAGTTCAAGCGGCGCGGTTTTGATGTGCAGCCGGAGAGACGGCGGCGGCCAGCGGCGGCAGATGTGTGCAGGTGAGCCCAGTGACCTCTCGGCGACGTAAGATCCGCCGTCTGTGATTGAGCGCCGTTCCATTTACTTCCTCTCCTATTGGTCTGCATGTCTCTGGACCGTGCAGGTGATTCTTTTACCTCATTCCTCTGAGGAAACCGAAAAGAAAATAACCCGCATACTAATTTGTGATAAAAATTAAATTAGGAAAAACTGTGAAAATGGTGCCAAGAGTTGCTGCAGCGATCACAGCGTGTCGATACCCTCAGCTGACTTATGTCCCTTTAAGGAGGCGCGTAAGCACAGGTACAAAACAAGCGTCACCCTAATTAAAGCGGAGAGGATTTTTCTACTTATTACAGGGGGAATAATAAATTTCACATTCCCACGCTGAGCTCTCCAAAAACCTTCAGTGTCTTTTTTTTTTTTTTTTCATCCCACCAAAATGAATTTAATTGCATTTGTGTATTTTACCCTCGAGCAAGGTTTACCCGCCACAGATTACTCCTCACACAGAGATTGGAGGGAAACATACATATATAATGCAGGCGCTTCGGATGGCACTTAATATGGAAGGTAATTAAAAAGAAATCATTTTTAATTCGGCCCGCTTATCACAGCGGGGTTTGGAAACGGGCGCAGACGGGGATGATTGAAGGGGAAGGTGTGAAGGGAGAAAAGGAGGGTGAGTGGGGGGAGGGGGGAGGCAAAGAAAGGGAGGACAGATAAGCTGGGATCGGTGCTGTCAGGGTGTCACAGGGAGAGGCAGGTGGAAATGCACCGACTCCAAACCAGAGACGCCCCCGCACCCTGTGAGAGTGGAAGGTTCCATCATTAGACCTGGAAATCAAACCCTGCTGGATTCAACAACTATATTTAACCTTCCCAAATAGACAAAGTGCTATTTTTAAAGAGAGGACTCCTCTTGTTCACAGGCTGTTAAATGGAGGCATGCATGTGAAAAAAAGGTCTCTGACTCATTTCGGGCTTTCAAAAAATTGCAATTCACACAAATAAATGTGTTTGGTCCCCCCACCCCCCCTCCAACCCCTCGCCCCAAGCAGCTCTTAACCATGCTATTATTTCTTCATCCATTCACACACGGCTGCCCCTCCGCTCCCCCTGGAAGAATTGCAATTACCAAGAGGTGTGTACCTTAATATTCACACTTAAGACCAGGCAACAGCTCCAATAAACGCGTCGGATAATGACGGCGGAGACAATAAGAGAAGTCCCTCAGGGTAAGAAGGGTTTTCTATTGAATAAAGCGCCTCAATAAAAGTTTATTTCAGCCTTCAGTGGAACACGTCGGGTAATGAATGTGATTGGTGAGTATATCACCTGTAACACACAGGTGATGGGAAGTCCCCCTCCTGATAATGTGAGTCATGATCGGACTTTATGGCAAAAAGAAAAAAGAAGAAAAAGAAAAAGTTGTTACTCGCTCATACAACGGCCGAAGGGAATTACAAATTCAGATTCCCTGGTTGTGTACCTTGGAGATGTCCTGGTAGAACACGCTCCCCTCTGCTGCCAATTTACTCCACAGATATGTGCTGCTCAGCTTTTGCTGGATGTTTACTCTTCGGGGAATTGGCTCCAGCATGTTAAAGTAAGGTCACTGCTCTCTGCGAGGTTTCTGCTGCTGCTCCTCTTGCGCCACTTTATTCACCTTCCTTTTTTCCCAGAGCACATCTAAAACCTAGATAGCATCAGCACTACCCTTCCCGTTCCATCAGAACATTTGAGGGGTCCACATAAACGGGTTTTCTGTCTGTAGGCGCTGAGATTGTGTCCACATCTTTAAAAAAAAAAAGGTGCAAAAAGCAGCTAACACCTCACTTAAACCTCGCGGCCGAAGCTTCGGCTCAGTTTGACCTTCAATGTTTCGGTTGTAACATGTTTATTTTAAATCTCTACACAGGAGGGAACATGTTCTGATGATGAATCGGCATTATTCGGACTAAAACACTGCAGGATGAATCAGAACAAAACAACAGGGGAGGGTATTTATCATTTTGGTTCTAAAAACACAGGGTGAAGGCTGAAGGAATTTGTCGCCACCCCCTTCTGATATTCATAATAGAACTGAGAAAATCTGTAAAAAAAAGAAAAAATTACCGAGACGCTAATCTAATTCTCGCCCTTTTAACATGGAGATACTGCAACATCGCTAGAATAAAGAATCTTTTCTGAGAGTTTTTTGTTATTTTTGTTGTTGTTTACACTGAACAACACAACATTTCTGGCTGCTGTGTCTTTTTAGATACCTGTAGAGACGCAATGTAGTGCAGAGCCAGCGTCTGTTATGACTATCCGCAATACCACCCATTTTATGACGCCAATCACGCCGTTGAGCTCGTATTTAGATCACAGAAAAGTCGTGATCATCGCCGCGTCCGCCGCCGCAGATCCTTCGTTTTAGCGTGATAACTCAAAAACTATGTCAAGGATCATTTTCAAATTTTGTACCTATATTACCTTAGTGGGAAGAAGAGCTGGAGTGATTTTGTGCGTAACGACAAAACTATACTTGTTGAGTGTTTCTCGCCACCCCTGAGTCCATAATGTCTGTGCGGTCATCTGCTTCCTGCCACAAAGGAAGCAGCAGGAGCGGCACGCTATAGGACCCCAGCTCCCCCAACGCTGATCATGTGTGGAAGCACAAATTCGTAGTGAATCCACAGCCTTCCCTCTTGGCTCCAATTGGGAGCACATGTCACATGCAGGCTTTTCACACAGTCTGCTGGACAGGACTTTCAGGCACACAGCAAATCTGCTTAGTTACTTTATCATGCCACAAAGTGTTACCCATGGGACCACAACACTTGTCAAAGTGGATATTCAGCCCTGCAAGGCCATGCTCCTATGATTTTGTGACCTTTTGTAGAATGTGCCTCATTTAAGTAAAAGGGTCCTTTAAGAGTGAACACCAAAGTCAGCTGGAACGGAAAAAACAGTCAGAAGATATTAGCGTCACCGCCACAAACACTGTACTGTGTTTGTTTCCCCGGATGTTACATCTTTTGCGTTTGTGACAAGAAGGGGTTTCTAGATCAATTGTCTGTTTTTTTTTGCCTCATATTTAAAGAGAATAAATAGACAGAGTCACTATATTGTCACTTTCTTACACTGCCGGGACCTGAGTGCAAATGATGTTCTCTTAATGTAAAAAGCATGTTTTGAATGAGAATAAATGAACCTTGAGTCCCTGTTTCCATTATTTTACGGTTTACTATTCTTACGTGAATCAACATGCAAAAACCCTTTGATCATCTGGAAAGTTCGGGGTTCTGAACAGATAAGGGTTATGAAAGCCTTCTTAGTTAGGCTCAGAGGGTTTAGAGGAAGCACTAAAGCACCGATCCCTTTGTCTGACACACTGGTCAATTTCCAGCACAAGACGGATTGCGAAAATAGCAGCACAAATATCGTCTGGCTCCGAAAGCAAGTTTGGTGACCGCACTTGAATGAGGGCTGCACCAAACACTAAAACCCATTTACACTGGAGCTGAAAGGACCTCCCAAGGACACAATGGCTCCCTATTGCCTGTACTCCAGTGTAATAACAGTGGATGCGCACAATGGAAACACAGCGAGGACTGCTCGGTTGCAATCAAGACTTGAAAGGTAGCCTATTCTGCTGTCCAGCTGGCCATTTAGGTGAAAAAAGAGCTTTGTCTCCTTCACTGCATGAACCCGGTAATGGCAGCCATGACAGGTGTTGCCTGTAAGAGAGAGGGTGAATTGCTCAAATTGCAAGGCTACGATGTTGATAGAAAAATGAAACTTTTATCTCCATCAGACGTCATCCATCAGACATTTATGCCAATTACTATTCATTTTGTTTTATCTTGGTTATGAGGGAACAATTCAAGACATCTAGACATCTGGAGTCTACGTCTAATACCTCATCTTATATCTAAGAGGTATAATATAAAGCTAATATAGATCTTAAACGTCCATATGTGGTATATGATAAGGTATGATGTGGTATAATCTCCCCAAATAAGACTACCTCCACCTTTATAATCCCATCTAGTGTCTTCCTGCTACGGAGGTATATTGGAAGCTATAAGTCTACCTCTATCTCTACCTATAATACAACTTCTTATACCTCTTCTAGAGTCTAAGTACATCTACCTTTTATACCTCATCTCACACCTCATTATAATTGGTATAAGGTGAGATTCCAGATAACCTCTACACCCATGTATCTCTACCTATAACACTACTTCTACCTCTCATACCTCATTCAGCGTTTACCTTTACCTCCCACTAACTCTACTATAAGACTACCTCTACGTCTTCTACCTCTTATACCTCAATCCTTTACCTCAATATGTTGCATAAGAGTACCTCTACCTACCTTTACCTATGAGACTACCTCTACCTCGGAAACCTCTTCTAGAATCTACCTCTTATTCTTCGTCTTATACCTCTATATGAGAAGTATGAGATGAGGTACAAGACTACCTCTACCTGTTATACCTAATATAGAGTCTACCTCTTATACTTCATCTTATACCTCAATATGTTGCATAAGAGTAGCTCTACCTACCTCTCCCTTTACCTATCAGACTACCTCTTCTAGAATCTACCTCTTATTCTTCATCTTGTACCTCTATATAATAGGTATAAAGAATGATGTTGTCTATAGACAAGACTAAATCTACCTCCACCTACCTCTACTTCTTACACCTGAACTAGAGTTGACCTCTACCTCCACCCTCTACAACAACTAATCCCTTTAGATATAGGTTCCCGCAAATGTGTGTCCTAAAAGTTTTGGGAAAAGTTATTCACTAAAAGGGAAAAATGTTTTGAATAAAGATCAGCGTATCCCTTACCTAAAGCAAAAAAAAAAAGTCTAGAGTGGATGTCTTTATCCACACCTTTTCTATTTGCAGGTAAATTGTGCAGCTTCTGAAGGCAGCTTTATCTGAATGCCTGCAGGTTCCCTACATTTAAATTTAGCGTCTGTATCTCTGCGTCGTAGCGGTCTATGACAGGGTTATGTTAATTGACTTTCAGCAGGTAGTTTTCTTTTTTGCCATTTTCAAACCAGAATAAACAAACTTTCATGCCTTCCATCCAAGCAGGCATGTTGTTAAGGTTTCTCAGGTTTCTACCTCAGAAGCTAGTGTGCTTGGAGATTCGTCCGTCAGTGTGAGGAGAGTGTGAGGATTGCGATTTATTTTTGGAAATATGCTGCTGCCTTGCAGACTAATCATCAAACTAAGCCAATGCCGAGTATAATTATAGTGTGAAAAACAAGGGTTAAAATGGTGTTAACCCCCCCTCCGCAGACGACCATGGATGTTTTCAGGTCATTCAATTAAAAAAGACGTGGGTTTTCCTGAGTGAGCCAAAGGCATTGAATAATTAATGTGCAAAACAAAGAACAGGTGAATTTATCTTCTAACAAGTAGCGGATACAGAAATACAATAACTTATGAAAGAGACAATATGAGAGGTAACCATGCTGGATGGACTCTTTCCACTATGACCCACCCGCCCCTTGTCATAAGCCACTGAAATACTGCGTTGGCTATGCAGCCAACTGCAGCACATAGAGTAATGGCCACAGTACATTCACGAAAGGGAGTGTCCAGCGCTCCAGCGCCCGGCCACATCCAATGAATTATCTTAGTGTGAAGATGAAAAGTCAAGGCGTTGGGTTTTGGAAATATTATACAGACAGATTGTGCGCTGAGAACATTTGTACTGGCTGCAGGACCCGGACCGAACGCAGCTGCGCAGCCGAGCTGTGATGCCGACGGAGGAGCTGGGGTGAAGAAGCGAGCCACAGAAAGGTCAAGAAATGAAGTATAGCTCTCACTCTTATTGTACCACCTATCAACTTAGCTCTGCTGCCCTTTCCCGCCTGTCAGCTCTGAGTTCAGCCTTTGTTTTGATCCCGCAACCTCCCGGGTCATGAATTACACATGGACTTTAGGTATTATTAGCGCCACTGCTAGAGTTGACTTAAAGGAGCAAAACAGAAATCGGAATAATCCAACATTAAATACCGATCTGGGATGAAAAGCCATGTGGTGTAGTGCAATGTTAAAGGTGGTGTCTGTGAAATCAAACTCCCACTATGATGGATTACATCCAGTAAAATGTCAACTACACAGGAGATTTGACATTCGGCGGGTCGTTATGAGTATTTCTTCAAATGTCTTAACTGGAATTTAATTTACATGCAGGGTTCCCCGTAATTACCTCACTGAACGAGGGAAGGAAAAACAGACACACACAGGAGCGAACGAGTGTGAAGGAGAGAGAGAGAACGAGTGAGAGAGGGAGAGAACGAGTGAGAGAGAGAGAGAGAACAAGTGAGAGAGAGAACGAGTGAGAGAGAGAGAGAGAACGAGTTAGAGAGAGAGAACAAGTGAGAGAGACAGAGAACGAGTGAGAGAGAGAGAGAACAAGTGACAGAGAGAACGAGTGAGAGAGAGAACGGGTGAGAGAGAGAGAGAACGAGTGAGAGAGAGAGAGAGAGAACAAGTGATATAGAGAACGAGTGAGAGAGAGAACAAGTGACAGAGAGAACGAGTGAGAGAGAGAACGAGTGTGAGAGAGAACGAGTGAGAGAGGGAGAACGAGTGAGAAAGAGAACAAGTGAGAGAGAGAACAAGTGAGAGAGAGAGAACCAGTGAGAGAGAGAACTAGTGAGAGAGAGAGAGAGGGAGAGAGAGAGAGAACGGGTGACAGAGAGAGAGAACGAGTGAGAGAGAGAAAGAGAACGAGTGAGAGAGAGAGAGAAGGAGTTAGAGAGAGAAGGAGTGTGAGACAGAACGAGTGAGAGAGAGAGAGAGAGAGAGAGAGAGAGAGAGGGGGACTATTTTAATTGGATATCTGGCCCCTCTGGATGTGGAATGAACCATGGCCAGGCATCATTATAATCTCTCATCAGGTTCTAATTTGAACCCTGAATGCCCACTCCCCACTGTGAGCCATGTACTTGAAAGTATGTGCAGTCGGCTTAAACCTCTCTCTTTATGAAAGACCTCAAGACCGAGGTTAGTTTATAAGTTAGTTCATATTTAAATGTTCTGACCGAGCGGCCTACACATATTGTTTTTTTTGTTGCACCAAATCATGTTTTTAAATATAAATAATATTTGGCCGTCATCCTCATTGCCATCATTTCTTCCTTTGACTCGGATTATCTTTGTCACATTTTCCAACGGATAGATTTAGAAGATTTAGAATCTGATGCTAAAGGGGAATTGTGGGTTGTTTTTTTTTTATTCTGTGACTTTTCTCACTGATATCAATCAGTCAAACTTTATTAATATAGACCTTTTTATACATAACAAGGTATCACAATGTGCTTTACACAAAAAGAACACCACCACCACCACCTGAAAAGTCCCCAGTCCCCTGCGTTGTGAAAGCAATCCCCCGGATTGAACTACTCAAATTAAAGGTGAAGTTATGTCTGCAGTATTTTTCATTAAAAAAAAGGCCAATTAGTGAGTAAAATATGAACTAATAGAGTAAAACATGATTCATACATGGTACATCTCCTTGAGTTAATTGATACGCACCAAATTTGGATAAATTGGGCCGATAGTTTGGAGTTTATGTCCGAAAAACTGGGTTTTTTGTAAAAGAAAAACTCCCCCTAGTGAGAAAAATATGAACTTTTAGAGTAAAACACAATGTATACATGTGCATCAAAATTGTGCTAAATCTGTTCAATGAATGGTTGTGAAATTATGGAGGGAAAACTTTTGGAGCTAAAGATCACCCTAGTGTTAAAAATCTACAACCCACCTTTCCCCAAATTAATCCAGTTCTTCCTCAACAAAGGAATTCTAGATTTCTGACCACCGAGCCACCGGGCTGTGAGGATAAGTTGATGGTAGCAGACGATCTAGCCTCTTTTTCTGGCGCCCTCAGGCAGAAGAACATATCTCAGATGAACCTTGTCATTTATTACCTGCTGATGTGAAATGATCAAATCACCTTTGAGTGAGTCAGCAGGTTTGAAACCAGCATATCACTTCAAAGCTCATAGTTCATGGCAGACGCAGTCCTCCAACTCAGGAGCAGTGACATTGAAAAGAAGAGGAGCGAGCCCATTAAGAATTTAAACATTCTGGTCATACGTGAGGTTTTAATGTTTCTGCCGATCGTTCTCTGCGCGCTTCGTTGAGCTCCAGGTTTATTCTGTGGGCGCTCGGTGCAAAAATGATTTTTATCAACTCGGAGCTGTGGAAGAAGGCAGACAGCTCTCTCAAATCAATATGCTATAGGTTAGCTGAGAATCTTGTATCGGTCCAATCGATACCGGCGCATCAGAAGAGTTTGCTATTGTTCACACTTAATAAGTGCAGAAAGGCCAAATCCTGCAGGATCAACCCAATTAGTAGGTCAGAAAAAAACATTCCACTTAGGTCAAATGATTATGTTGCTTCTAGATAAGACTGCTTCTAGGTTGTGCATATCTACGTTGGGCGCGGCCATCCTCGTGTGATTTAAAACTGTACTTTTGCAGGGAAATACCTCCTGCTGTATTAAATCAGTTAGTTTTCGCCCCATTCAGCTTTTTCTTTGCAGGAATTCACGCGTTAATGAATCCACTCGGCTGAATAAGTGCTGCCTTATAAAACTGCAAGTGTCTACGCCAGCCGAGCAAAGGAGTCAAAAATAAGTGATGCAACAGCAGTAATTTCAAATACCCATAAAGCAGCAAGTTGTCCTGCTAAATGTTGCAATGCAGCGAGGAGCCATTGGGTTCAGACGGGATTATGATGTGAGTTTAGACGGCGAATAGCCGATCATAGGTGACTGCTAGGAAGTCGTCACACTGAAATATTATCAGCGGCTGTGCATCAAGGCTAATGTCGGCCTACTCTGCTAAGAGAGAGGTGTCTTTTTTTTGTTTTCACCCTCTGTATACATGTAGCAGTGGGTACTTGGGTAATTCTACATCGCTCAGGATTTTCACTTATAAGGTTTCAACCCTGTTTGAATGTTAACATTCAGACGTACGATCCAGCTCTGGGTGTTTTTATAAAGCCCGAGGGTCATGGGAAGATAAGGATGCTCTTGAACATGTTTGAGAAAAAAAAAAAAAAAAGCATCTCTCAACGCGGGCAGCTGCAGCAATATGTTCATTTTAAATAAGCGAAAGATAAAAATATCAATTTACCGCCTCGGCTTCATAGAAGAGAAACCATTTAATAACACGGTTGGAAGAAATAATCAGAATTAGAACACAATCTATATCTGTTATTTTCTAAAGCCACTTTATTCCACTTTTTTCATCAAATAATAAGGATTTTTAGCAAACAACAAATCCTCCTGAAGGCGAAAAACTTCCTGCGACCAGGTTCTCTCAGGTGAATTGAGCCGTCAGGGCATCGTTATGTTTTACCTCCACGTAAAAATAAACCGGTATGCTAAGTCAGTCTTTTCCCCTGCAATCCGTCTTTTAAATGGTACGTATACATAGATCCTTTTAAATTGTCTTGTTCCTCACCAGAGCATTTTATCCCTTTTTTTACCGTTTCACCGGTTACTTTCATCTCATAAAGCTCAAATCTCAATTTTACATTTTAGTCACTCTGTACGTTTAGAATTTTTATTTATTTTCTGTATCCATCCATCCATCCTTCCATCCATCCATCCTTTCATCCTTTCATCCATCCATCCATCCATCCATCCATCCATCCATCCATCCATTCATCCATCCATCAGTAAAAATTTGTTAACATAGCACTTTTCATACATAATTAAGTATCACATTGGTCTTTACACAACAAAAACAATTTCCCCTCCACCACCTCCATCCATTCTGAAGACAAAAAAAACTATTCAGCAGCAAAGATATATCCCCAAAAAGTTCCCAATCCCCTCATTGAACTCCTCGGATTAAAGGTGAAGTTATGTCCACAGTATTTTTTCATTAGAAAAAGGTCGGCTGAGTAAAATATGAACTATTGAGAGTAAAAGATGATGTAACCACGATGGATCGCCTCCATTCGATTCATATCCAGCAAATCAGATGTGTTCAGATAGATCAGAGATAAAGCTCCCATTTGTGTCAAAAATATAAAACCACCCTTTCCCAAAATCGCTCCAGTTCTTCCTCAGACTAAGGTCTATGTGGGTATAAAATTCCAAAATGATACATGAAAGAATTTTTGAGTTGTCACGTTAACAAGAAGGATCTGATTCTCCACGAATTAAATGTGAAGGTATTTCCGAAAAACCTTTTTGTATAAAACGGCTCCCCCTAGTGAGAAAATGTGATACTTACAAGCTAGAAGTCTTGGACTCAATTCCTATGGACCAAATTTGGGTGAACGGTTAGGAGCTTATGTACGAAAAACAGTTTTTTTTGTGAGAAGCTCCCCCTAGTGAGTAAAATATGAACTACTAGAGTTAAATATGATAAACACAAGATAGAACCCCTCTGCTCGACTCATCAGCACCAAATCTGGCCCAGAAACCTTCGGAGATGAAGCTTGTCGGAAATATATACATCCAGCTTTTCCCAAAATCAATTCAGCTCCTTCTCCGATTAAGTTTTATGTGGGCCTAATATTTGAAAGTAATTCCTGAAAGAATGGGGGGGTTCGTTTTTGGGTAGAATGCATTATGTGCACTTATATTTCAATTTGTGTAGTTTCAATCATAACATGTTTCTGTTTTATGTCATTTTCTTGTTTTGTTTTTTGGAATTTTCAGTATTTCCCCATCCACCCCGTCTGTCTGTCTGTCTGTCTGTCTGTCTGTGTGCGTTTGTGTAGCTGTGGGCGTGGCTTTTTCTCACCTGCCTTCAGAGCTCATTGCCTCCAATCATCTCATCACCCTGCAGAATAAGTAATCGGGCTCCTTATCGTCTCTCGGACGGATTGTTCAGCCTGATTTAGTTCTAGTTACTCTCTCAGCGCCTCACCATTTTTCTCTCCTTATGTTTTTTTTTATCCTCTGAACTGATTGCTTTGACAATCATCCGCTGTGCCGATGAATCTCTTCCTCAAAATCAAACAACCAGGAGGGGGGTGCTTACGAAATCAGATGTGCTCTGCTCTGTCTTAAAGAAGAAACAAACAAAAAAACCTCTCTACTCATCTAGTCTTACTTTGAAACCGAGTGTTTTTATGATGAAGAAGAAGAAGCTACAGGAGTTCAGTCAATTTTTATATAAAACCAACCCCCAGTTATCTCAAGACCCCCGCAGTCAAAGCATAAAGTCTCATAAAGCCCAAATATCTAATAAATACCAAAACCAACAACAGCTGGAGTGTATGGAGGTGGTGAACTTCACAGATACCCTTCCTCCTCCAAGGATGAGGAAGATCTCGGAGACACACTCCATGTATAACTGTATGTAACGATGAAGAGAATGGACCATCTACCTCCATCTCCTCCATCATTATATCCCCGAAAAAAGTCGTCATCGCCGCCAGAGCAGGTCCTTCGCGTTAATGCGATAACTAATTAACCACATCAGGGATCATTTTAAAATTTTGTACCCAGAAACGGAATGACATCGTGATTATTTTCACCTTCTGATGTGATATTTTTCGCTTTTTAACGTGATAATTTCACATTGGAACGTGATCATTTTCACTTTAAACATGATCATTTTTGAATTTTTACTTGATAATTATTATGTTTTAACATGATCATTTTCACGTTTTTACAAGATAATTTTCAGGTTGTAACATAAGATTGAATTTTTACGGGCTAAATTTCGCAATGTAACATAATAAGTTTCACATTTTAACGTGATGATTTTCACGTTTTAACATCATAAGTTTCGCGTTTTTTACATGATAATTTTCATGTTTTAACATGATAATTTTCACGTCGTTACGTGGTAATTTGTCAAGTTATAGTGTGATAAAAATTCACGTTATAACTTAAAGTGATACTGATACTATTTTTTTCTTTTATTTGGTATAGCAGCAAGGTGCAAAATCAATTTTTACTTTTTCGTTCCAGCTGTTTCTATCATTTCCCCTCCTTCATCCTCCCTCTATGTACATAAACCCAATGATAAAACTCAACTTCTCTACTCATGTCTTTCAGTTTTTGTCTCCACGCATCCCAGGAGTCTGCCGTCATGTTAGCAGCGCTGTGAGGAACCACTTATTGAAGCACAGTTTTGCTTAGCTGCAAGTGTCAGCATAATAAGGCGCTCTTAGTGCATGGCTGCAACGTGGTTACACCACTCAGAAGATCGAGCCTGAGAGTCACACGGCTGTCAAAGAGCTCAGGTCACACACGACTTTTCTCATGCTTCCTTTTCAGATTCGCTTGTTCTTCTCGTAGAATTCAATCACGGCGCCACAAATGTGAGTCGTGTCGACCTGCAGGAGAGGAAGGAGTGTTCAGATCCCTTTTAATCAATAACACAAATACTCAGCTCAGTGTATTGAAATGAGAAAATACTTACGTCAATGTACTTGCAAGGAAAATGTGTCTTTTTCTATTTTGGGGTTATGGCTGAAATCCCGACTCCTTCGAACAAATCCAAGTGTAACTGTTGGACAAAATGCAGATTGAGGTTTAGAAATCTTATTTACCTTTTATATCAGCAGTGATCTGCCAAATAGATGCAACATGAGAGTTACGCCTAAATTCCAGTTCAACAAATGTACCGTTGTTATGGTTACCTGTTACTTTCAACAGTCTGTTATTACAGCAGTAAAGTTCATTGAAAGACGTATTTATCTTTATTCTTCTTATTGTTAGTTGGTGCCTAAAACAACTTAAAGCTACATTCAAAAACTGATAGCTTAAAATGAGCCATTTATTGATGACGTGACTTATTTATCTAGTTTTTATTGATTTATTCCACCATAAATTTAATGAGGAGAAAATTAATCCATAATCCAAATAGTTGATCCATCATTTCAATAATGGATGGATTAATCAACTATCAAAAAAGCAGTCCTTAGTTGTAGCCCTATCCTTGGGATCTAGAGTTGCACCCGGGCCATTGACCCGGTCCGGTCTTTGGTCCTTACCTGGAGTCTCTGGTACCGGTGGAATTCTTCATTGTGCGTTAATAAATCTCAGGACCCGGAATCTCTGCTCTCAGTTTAATCATATGATCCCGTCCGGCTCTTCATTCTACCCGTGAGGTAATCAAAAAGAGGCGGGGTTAGTGGATAGAACAATATATATAGGGGATACCAACAAAGAAGAAATCAGGGGGGGACTCAGACATGTCTTACAAACAAAACAAAGACACTAACTGTCAGGTAAAACAAAAATAGAGCTAAATTTAACACATGTTGTGGAACAGTTACATCTCCACCCAGTAGGTTTTTAAAAAAATAAAAAAATAAGTCCAAAGGTGGGTGTCATCCTAATCAGATGCCCGACCAACTCTACTGGCTCCTTATGACGCGATGACAGCGATTCTGCTCCGACGTCCCTCTGGATGTTGGAGCTCCTCAGCTTATCTCTAAGGCTGAGCCTCGAAGAAACACTGACGACGCTAATATGAATAATAATCCCAGCACCTTTTGAGAATGTCTGCATCTGCCCGGTGATATTCAATAAGTCATGCTTCTAATATCATTTGAATATTCTTTAATGTCGTCACCAAAAAATATATATATATCGGATTTCTTTTTTTTTTGCATACCTTATTTACTTTGGGGCATTTATTAATTTAATGTTATGACAGGTTATATGTCAAAACATATTATCCTGAGGTTGAGCAGGGTGATATGTTAGACATTCTAAATTTACCACTAAATGACAAATTATTTGGTCCCGCATATAAACAGGGTGATCCACATTTTCAAAAACGAAATAGTGACTCAAAGTGAGCTGTACCAAACAATTGAGCAGGACATTTAATGGTTCAATAAATTGCATGAAATGTAAGGCAGATAAACCATCATGCAGGAAACAACGGCTAAGGCTTTTTTGGCGAACTACTAATTCTACAATCTAATACCAATTGTATTCAACACATCTCTGCTGCATGTTGACCATCAGGTCGTGTTTGATCCTTGGAGGGCTCGATTCCTCCCTCCGACGGTCGCTCGGTATATGTTTGAGTGAGATGAAATGATTGCATTACACTTGATAAGACAGAAATCTATTGAGTGATAAAGGAACGATGCCTTGCTTCTATTTCTCTTCCTCTCCTCATCAGAAACAAAGAAGTCAACTGTCCTCGGATCTATTTGCTCACGGAATCCAAGCGTTTCTTCATGCACAGGGTTCTCGTCGGCACACACCAGATAATGCGATCAATCGCAGTCCTCAAACTTTCTCCGTTGGCAAGGAGAGGAGAAGTCTCAAAATGATGGGGTTGTACCTGATCCACAGCAAATGAAAGAAGAAAAAAAAAAAACAATAGATTTGTATTAGAGGATTTCTGTAGCTCTGTGTCCAGGCTTGGATCATAGATTCTTTACTAGGCAGGCGGCCATTGTGGTTTTAGTGAATGGCTCTAGCTGAAATGTCAGTCCTGCAGTGCCTTTCCACTCCCTTTGGCAGACGGCATACCTTTCCCCTGGTGTTGCATCCATAGTAACACAATGTCAATGGCATGTAGCCCTTATGCTTGGAGAAATTTTATAATTAGGCTTATCCGCACAAAAATGTGATCCAGTAGCACCTGACACATGGCTGGCAGTGTTACCTGTTAGAGCTCTGCGGAGGCTTTCTAATAGACTCCCATCGCTCCTGAAGCTGCCCCGCCGGCTGTCTCGTTGTCTTATTAGCCTTTCTCCCGGGTAGCTTTGCTTATTCTAAAGCTTGTAGGATAACATATAATGGGATAAAGCATCATTTCGGCATCATACTCATGTGTAGGAGTAATCCTCCCTGTCAGTTTGTGATTATATTAGTGTAGATTTATTCTTGGATCAACCACTAAATTAGAAAAATAAGCTACGGGGGTCGAACCCTGTCATCCTGAGATGACTATTATCTTGCATTTCTTGAGTACCGCTATAAGAATGTTATGTGAAAAAATGAAATATTGTTACTGCCCAGCTGTAGATGCACTTTAATAATCTGGTAACTCTTTAATATCCTGCTCAAATGTTTGGTTGAGCTCATTTTGAGCCACTATTTCTTACTGAAAAATGTGACTGAACCTGTTTATAATGTGACCCAGTAGCAGCATGTATGTACTAAAGAGTAAAGGACCACGGATGGAGCCCTGTGGGACACCGCAGGTCAAAGTGTCCACTAAAGATGATGCATTAAGCATTGCTGTTAAGAAAGTCCTACTCCATAAGTATCATTTTGGGGTATCTTGGGATTTGAGGACTTACTAAACAGAATTATCTAACTTGATACAACCCCGAAAGACAAGTCTAATAATTGTCTAATAAAATCGACAATATTCCAGATTTTTCATAAATATTTGAAAACAATGGTAAATTTAAAGAGTCTATTTCTTGGTGAGGACATTTAAGGGTTATTAAGATAACGGCTTGTCTTCAGCGTGTGTCGGCTGAAAACCCCTGCTGATACTCCTGGACGATAAAGGCTACGGTATGTGTAATCTTAATGAAGTATATTTCTATTTTAATGGTTCTGTAGCACCTTTGGTCACGCGGGGTCTCTGGACATTTAGAGGGGAAGTCGCAGCCTGCAGCGTTGCTCAGGGGAATCATTGATTCCTCAAAGCCCCTCAGAGATAACAGAGAATTAACATATCTGGTTAATTTCCTCAATCAGCCGGCGCTCATTTATCAACCTCATGTCTAAATTACTTTTTGTCAACGTAAATTAATTTTAATTGCACTTTGACTTTTAATACCGGACAGGTTATTTTTCTCCCGTGGAACATTAGCAAACCATCTCAGATGAAAATCTGCAACACTATTTTGGCGGGTTTTAGCCACAAAGTTCTCTATTTGGCTAATTTTCTGCATTACGCAGACTCTACACCGTGGGATCACACATTGGGTTTATATGACACCATAATTACTTTTTAACAATGTTTTTCAGGCTGTGGCTTTCCACATGCCCATTGGCATTCTTACCCTGCTGTTTCTGGCTGCTTCTCCTCCGTGCAGCGATGCGCCAGACCCTGAAGACGGTCCGGAAGAGGACTAATTAGCCCACGAGTGGAAGTGGTTGTCCAAGAGGTGCTCAGGAATAATGTTTGCTGGAGTTTCTATTGATTTAGCCACATCATTTTGAGTATGTATTTTTAAAACAACATGAAAAGTGTGGTGAAAATAATTGAGATATGATCTAATTACCAGATGTTTTACTTCAGGCGGTCTCCTCAGTCTATCTGAAGGAGTTTCCTGCTGTAAGGAAATGGCTGAAGATCAGCGTAACATGAAACGCCTCCAGTTGACAGCTAAATGGTAAATGGGCTTTTCATAAACGCCGTTCACTGAACCTTTATGGCGCGCAGATAAATGTGTATCGCCTGACCCTCGGTACATCTAATCACAAAGCCATTTTGCTCCATACATTAAAGTGTTTGAAAGAGCGCTAATGGAAGTTGGTGTGACTTTTTTTTTTCATCTGATGATTAAATGCTTCCTTTAAACTGACTCGTGCGCTTGGTCTTCTAAAAACAGAGTTTTACATAAGAACAAAACTTTTGAGATAGTCAAACAATGAAAATTATCCCATTCTTGCAAAGATGTGTGCGAGGCTATCGCCACAATTAGACCTCATTAGATGAAGGACCGCAATTGTTCTTAAAAAAAGGAGAGAATAAGTTAAGAAAAGAAAATAATAGCTTTTTATGAGATTATAAGCTTTCCATATCATTTGACGAAATATATTATTAATAGAAATGTTTTTGACAGAAAAAATAATAACATTTTTATCCAAATGGAAGATTCTTGGCAATTAAAAACACTTAACACTGCATCGAATTGCAAAAGGACCTTAAGTAGAATTAATATTCCTTTCAATGTCCAGTATGAACATGTCATTGAGTTATTTTTATAGAAAGAAAGGAGGAGGAGCTTTGATTTCGCCCAATCATCTATTGATTATTGCTGGCTTTACATGGTTGCTCCTGTTGTGGTGTGAAAGAGGTCTAGATTCCGTGCCCGTGTGCCTTTGGGCATGTATGTCTATGCGCTGCAGCTTGGCTGGAGTCTGCGAGGAAACCCTGTTGAATCCTGCTCTTTACATGTTGTTGGTGGTGGCATGAGTAGATGTGACTCGTTGTTGAGAGTTAATTACTCAATAGTGACAATTATTTTAAATATATGCGATGCCTATTTGTGCTGCAGCATAATGTCTTTCTGCTTAATGGCTGTACATCCTTGATGGTGCGTTGAAGGCTGCTTAGGAATAGCGAGGTCAGTAAAACAATAAAAACAAGCTCTTCCAAAGTCGGACAAAATCTAAATCCAATTTGCTAAGAAATTGATTATTCTCATAACAACCAAATTGTTGCTTTCAATAACTGCGCTCCCATCTAAGTTCTGCCATTTTTTTTTTTTAATCAAAATAATGAATGTGTTTTATCTTTTGATGACAGCCTATTTAATGGAATCATACAATTCTGCAGCACTTTGTGATTTGGAGATGTGGCTTTTGCAAAGAGACCTATTCAGAAAAAACTCATGGATTTCACCATCCCTGCATGTGCATGTGATTTAAAAAAATGTGGAATAAAAATGTGTTCAGCCTCTAAAATGTATGAAGTATATGGTTTGGGAACATTTGGAACACATCCATTGGATGGATACTTTATATATATGTGTGTGTATATATATATATATATATGTATTTGTACACACACATATATGTTGGTGTGTATTTACAATATGAATACACATATATATATAAAAAAGAATGTATAAAAAAATGTATATATAAATATATATATAACAAAATATATGTACAAATATATACATATGTATATGAGAAACCCATGAAACCCATAGGACACCTATAGAGTTTCATATCTGATATGACTCATGTTCTCTGAGGGCAGCATCTTTCCCACTGACAAAGGATATTTCTGTCCAATGCAGCACTCACGAGCCTGTCTTAGAACCCCCGCTAATAAATGTCTATCGTTGAGGTTATCCATCACCAACACACAGAAACAAAATGCTTAGTGTAGTGTTACTGAATTGAAGTAAACAACCTCGTCTGGCTTGGAGAGGCATGTGAACGAGAGGAGGGAGGTACTTTTAGCATATAAAGCAAAAAGATGTTTGAGAACCTTACATGCCCTCCCCTCACACACACAGGCACACACACACACACACACACAGGCACACACACACACACACACACACACACATACACGTACACACATCTGTGTAAGTTCAAGAATCCTACATGTAAATCTGCCAAACGCTCACAGCTATCAGGTTTTCTTTGAGCGCTCTGATTGCGTTAATTGTGGATAATTGGCTTCCTTATCAGCCGATCCATCATTACCGTGTTTGTGACACGATTCAAAGAGTTTTCTGGAGTTACTGCAGCTTTCTGTGTGTTGTGTTCCTTTAGCACGTTATCTGAAAAGGCTTTCAGGAGTTCTCGCATTGTTCAGGCAGCAGAGTTGTTCCATGTGCTGTAATCACAAATAGGTTATAGTGTTACTGACAGGAATGCTCAAACTTTGTGCATTTAAAATGCCATCTTAATAAAATATTAGAGGGCGCCGCAGTTGGCATAAAGTCAGAACCTAAAACATAGATTCTTGTTATTTTTTCTTCTGCTCAGTGCCTCGGCACCAGCAGGATTTATAAAGGCAGCTTGTTTTTTTCTTTACGAATTTAGTTTTGGAATGAACTGAACGCGATTAGTTATAATTAATTGTGAATATGTGTCCAGTGTCTGCTGTGCAAAATCTGACTGATGAAGAGTTATGCTCCAACCTCTTCCTCCGAGATGAGCTAAGAGATAGACAGCTGCATGCATTAGCAGAATGTCCCCTGAGTGACATCAGAGACGGAGTACCTTGCCCTATTTCATTCAATCAGTCACTTAACACCACCCCCTTGGCAGATGAGTTGCCCTTTGGCTCACAGATGTGCATATGTGCTCACAATTTGAAGCTAACAGCACATGAGCGTCTATTAAAAGAAAAAAATGTGTTTAAAAAACTGTTTGTGTTAACGTTTGCCTTGCCTTTTAGAGATAAAACAGTCCAAAGCCCAAGGTTTGGACTTTGGCATGTCCCTCGGAGAAAAACAAACAAAAATAAGCTGATTTCCCTGATCTAAATATGTGCATTTTTAGGACATTTTGAGGAGAAAATCAGATATAATAGCTTTAAAACGCTGTCAGTGGGCAGCAGCAAGAATTATCTGTCTAGCAGTAATGTATGATGATCTAATATTTTTGACTGATTATGGTTAATAAAGTCCAATAAGCTGGCAGCACAGCAGAGTCAGTGGTGAAACTCATTAGTTTTCCCTCAGGTCGGTGTTTCTGGAACAAAAGAGGCTGTTTGATGGCTACCATGACAGTTATTCTGCCCTGTATGAGACCATTTGTTACAACAAAACTAACCAGAGTCACTGAGTTTGTGTTGAACTTCCTTTACAGAACTGAATCGAGTTAAAATAAATCTAACTAATAAGCGGAATAAGCCGGGCTTATTTGATAAGTCTGTTTCATAGAACAGGCCTCAGGGAACAAGAAAGTCAGAAATAACAATATGCAAATACTTTTTTGTATCTGGGCTTAACTTGACATATAAATTTTTCTGACATTGTTCAATTTCAGGTTCAAGTTCAGGTTCAGGTTAATTTATTTTACAACCATGTAGGGCCATGCAGGATAAAAGAAAAGAAAAGGAGATGTACTCCGCTCCATTACTTCCATAAATATTAACTAGGCCTATGCTGTCATCCCCGAACGCAGGGATATATCCCCAAAAAGTCGCCATTCCCTTCGTTGTACAGACAAATCCCCCTGATTGGAACTCCTCAAATTAAATGTGAAATTATGTCCAAAAAACAGTTCTTTTTTTTTTAAAGAAAGCTCCCCCTTGTGAGTAAAATATGATATTTTAGAGTAAAATATGATATGTCCTCTTGAGTCGATTCATATTTGTAGCAAATAAGGGTGGAGAGGGAGGGGCTGAACTGAGGAACTGGGTGGCAAGACGGAGGTGAGAGGCAGTAATTGCTCAAATGTTTTAGAAAATATACAATAAACCAGCCAAGGTGGAGTTCTGGATGTCAGCAGCAGCAGCTTCGATCAAGGAATGAGTTAGGAAATTCTTATTTTACTTTTTTGTTTATTGGTCATCAGTTAGCATCTCGTGTTATTAGAAGTTCTCAAGGTATATACACCTGCTACAAACTGCATCTCTATCACAACAACAACTTTTTTTTAATCTTCCATCCCTTCCACCCTTGAATTGAATCTTCTATCCTCTATGAACAATTATTAATTTTAAAGGAAAATTAATAATTTTTGATTAATAATGTTTTCTTTATTTCCTAAAGGACTTTTGAAAGCCTTTCATGGTGAAATATTGTGTTATGCAAATACTTTGAATTCTTATTAATAATAATGAATGAAATTCTATTTTTCTGTGAATATTATTAATTCTAGTCCTTGCAGTTTTGTAATGTTACTAAGTACTAATTACCCCTGTGATAAAGTTTGAGATACTTCACTGTGTGTCTGCATCCACTGGTTTTGTATTAAATTTTCAGGCTGTAAGTCAGGTCACATTACAAAGTCCCCAAAGTTGGACTAAATGGGACCATTCATTAAGAGATTATGCCTAACAAACCTCTTTGTTATCCGTAATAAAGCTACCACAATGAGTAAAATATGGACTAGTAGTATAAAATTTTGTATAAACACGATAAATTCTCCTCAGGTCTATTCATGTGCACCAAATTCGGACTAAATCGGACCGACCGTTGAGAAATTATGGCTCTGAAACCAAATACAGCCTGCCCCCTGGTGTAAGACTTTATAAAATCTGCCAAAAAAAATTTGCAATCGGTGCACCTTCAGAATTTGTCTTGCAAAGCTAGCATGGCCCCTGTTTTCTGTATGTCCAATTCAACAACATTGTTTATATTACTAGTCGGCTGTCCTCAGACAATGTTTGCAGAAGTTTCTCTGCTTTTGGCAAAGGAGCGGTTCTACAGCCCCTCATTCTGGATGAATGATCTACGCTCCAAACTGCCTGAATCCCTCCATCAAACCTCGCCAACACTCATAACAAATGATAGTGGGGGATACTGCCCTATTTTCACAACAGAGTCATCCATCACGCCACGCCAGAAAAAGCCCCTAGAGTTTCATCATTTTCAAGTATTGCTCAGACCAATGCAACAGAAGTGAAGCCCTCATCTGTCCAATAGTGACCATCTACCTTTAAAACTTGCTTCAACGTATCAACTGAATCGAGCACACTGTCTCTCTCGTATTAGATGGATATTCTGCTTATGAATTATTTTGATGCACCAGATCTCCCCTTTCTCTCTCCAGGAGCTGTTTGTCCCTGCTGGTCAGCATCTTATTACACGGGTTCTACATTCGATTTCATGTGTTAAGTGCTTAATTAACCCCTTGATTATATTAGGTGGCGTGCCGAAGCAAACTCCCGATGCTTAATGTCAACGTGAAGGTTAATCGGGTCACCTTCTATCATCTACTAAGGCAGCAGAGGCTCTGTCGTTTCATAATCGTACACAAGAGACCGCCTCGACAGATTGACTCTGAAACCCATCTCATCTTCGGGACACATAGTCAGAACTGACTTGTAATTAAATGAGAGGTTAATATTCCACTGGATCGGAGAAACCGCAGATCAAATTTTGACATTCAGTTGATCTAAGCTAAATAACGTGGATGCTGAAATGATTAGCTTTCTCTTTTCAATTATCTAAATGGATAATATCTTACTTTATGTGGTTGCTGACGGTTCCTATCAATTAGGAATTTGATTCTTCAAAGGAATTATAAAATCAGGACTTCTTCTACTGAAAAGATATCTAATGTAATGAAAAACAAATCCCGGTCTCTGGTCTTGTTAATACAGTCTGTTGCACTTAGTCATCCATGCATAAACAAACACATGCAGCAAAATAAGTCACATATTCATACAGTATAGAGTAATGTATGAGAATGGATTGAACATAACTAGACTTCCATGTTATTTGATTTTATTCTTATAATGAACCAAAAAACATAGGCAGTTTTAAATACCTCCTTCTCCATTTACAGCCCTCTAATTAAAAGGTGTAATATATTTTCCACTGTCCTCCTGTTTTTACTTATTTTACATAAACATACCTACATAAACAACAAGATGTGCATCAGGGAAATTTATAAATTGTTTACTTTCTATTTATATGCTCATTTCTATAATTCTCTTTTCCTTGTTGTCCCCCACCCACAAAGATAAAATTGTTGAGAAGCAGAAAGAAGCTGTAATCTTTGTCCTTGCTTATGTTGATAATATAACATATAAATAACAATAGCTAAATAATAGCTATTTTAATATATAAATATAATATATTGTACTTTGAGGGTAAGCTGTTGCTCCACTCAAAAAATGATTTATGCCTAAGTGGTATGTATTTTACATGTAAGAGTTCTATGCATTTAATACATATTTTAACATAAACTAATAAACTTAATTTGATGCATATCTGTCATTGAAACATGAATCAAACAAGTAAAAATCCTGTTTATGTCATCAGTTCTAATAAACCGTATGTGTTTAAAATACATTTCACCATTGAAACAATGTCATTTCATGAAAATTATATTTAAACCAATCAAATTTTAACCCACTGAATCCTGCTTGTTCTACAGCAAGACATTTTTTTAACTGATGAAATTGAATTGTGTTCATAACTAACAGATTTATGTTATTTCTATGAAATTTGAATAAAACCCTGGATCCCGATTGTAATGGCATATCCTTATAATTATTCATTATTATTCAACTCTTTTCAACAGTAGTGATTAGTTATAAAATGTAAATTCTTCATTTAATTTATTGATATTTTAGAATAGCCCTCCAACTTACAACTTATTGTGATGAAAAGAACAGAGACAAAAAAAATTGTTTATTTCAGCTCATCTTAATGTATTTCTAAAAATCTTCCTGTGTCTACATTAGACGACCCGGTATTAAGCAGAGGCAGATATGGGAAGGATCTAGTCAGCTGTTTTCCATCCTGAGAGGGTAAAACATTTAATGGCTGACCGGTGAGGAGAGCGACAGAGGCCTATTACATTTCATGCTCCATTTCTCACACATGAGTACATCCATTGACAACAGCAAGCCATTTTCAATCCCTGTGATATTTTACAATGATTTTGACATTTGTGACACACATACACACTTGCACACACATACACACAATAGCTTTTTTGACATTGGGGTTAAAAAAAAAAGCAGGTCCTTTATTGGTCAATGCATCCCCATTAAACTGGTCTAACTGGTCTTTGGTCCCCAGAAGAATCGTAAACAAACACACACACACACACACACATTCACACACTCCCTTCTCCGCCTCTGTTTTTCATACATTTTAATGCAAAATAACGAACAATGACATCCAGCTAACATTTGGCAAAACAGGTAAGTGTAATCTTTCTGTGTTAAAGTACCCCCCCGAAACACACGCACACACACATACACACACTTACACTCTCCATGCTCTTACCTGTTCTCCAGGTGATAGATACTATTTACATGACAGGGTAGGAGATCTGAATGCTATGAGTAAGGCACCTGGGCACTGGCAGGCAGAGATAAAGTGGTGTGAGATAGAAATGTAACAGCGCTATCTATCTGGGTTATTAGAGTCCCCCCCTCAGGATCCGTTTCACCAGAACACTGCCCATTATGTAGGCCACAGAAAAACAATGCGCAACAAAAAAAGTCTGACTGCGGTAGCATGAGAGAAGAATTAAATTTGGAACCCTCTGAATCCCTCCATCCAGCACCATCTTTGGCGGGTAGAGAAACCGGCAAGATGTGGCAAATCAATACATCAGCACCTTTCATACAATCACATCATCATGACCTGCAAGTGATAAAAAAAACATTCCCCTCAGCTTTCTGAAGATTATAGTGTTCTGTGAGGAGATAAGGTCGAGGAGTTGCTGCTCCTTTGCGTCGAAAGGATCCAGTTGAGGTGGTTCTGATTAGGACGTGTCCAGAATGCCTCCCTTTAGAAGTTTTTCAGGCAGGTCCAACTGGGAGGAGATCCCAGATACACCCGGAACTCACTGGAGAGACTACATGTCTCATCTGGCCTGGGGACACCTCTGGATTCCTCGGGATGAGCTGGAGAATGTTGCTTGGGAGAGGAACATCTGTAAAGACCTTCTTAGCTTGCTGCCACTGCGACCCGACTCCGGAGAAGTGGAAGAAAGAAAATGGAATGGACGGATGAATGCCATTGCTATTGGAAGCCTTTGTTGTGAAGGCCTTTCCTCTCTCCGTCGTTCTTCCAGCACAGAAGAAAACACGAGTCATTATCTGCCATTTCCTCATTAAAAGCATCACAATAACGGAAAAAACTGCCCTGATCACACGGTAGACGTCCACCCTCGGAGGAACTACATCATCTATTAGCACTCGTCACTCAGCTGTTGACAGCTCTGCAGATCGATGTGTCGCCACGTGTAAACAGCATTTTTAATTAGAAGGGTGTCGGATTAAAACAGTTTATACTTCTTCTCACTCCTTTTGGAATATTTTGAAACAAATCTAGTACTTGCTTTATGTTTTTCATTGTCTGTAGATATATATTTATTTATTTCTCTGTGTCCACTATGCCTCTTATTTTATTTTTATCTGTTTGTTATTGTTATTATCATTTTTATTCTTTAGGAATGTTCTTGTATGCTGTATCTTGCTATATTTTTTTTTTGTTTGTTGTTTGTTTTTACATATTCCTAATATATATATATATATATGTATCATATATCACTCTAATAGTTAATCATTTAGTCTCTAAGGGGAGTTTTTTCGTGTGCAAAAAAACAGTTTATTGGACTTCGAATCGTTGGTCCAATATAGTCCAGAATTAGTGCGTATGAATCAACCTGAGGAGATCTGTCCTTTATGTATCATGCTTTACTCCAATAGTTCATATTTTACTCCCTAGGGGAGCTTTTTTCTTCAACGAAAAACGTTGTTTCTGAGACATAACTTCACATTTAATATGAGGGGTTCAATCAGGGGAATTGCTTGTACAACGCAGGGGATTGGAGCCTTTTTTGGGGCATATACCCCTGTTGTTGGCGATGGTAGCCAAGGCCTCGCTATGACTGTAAATGAATTAAACTGATAGATTTTAAAGAGCAGCCTTCCAGATTCACAGCTGGAAGTGAAGGTCAGTGCTCGGATTCATCCCCGTCTCCATTCATGACGCAAATGCAAAATTGTGTCTGAAGTATTGACCTTTAGGTATGAGCATTCATCTGTGAGAAGACTATCACAGGATAACAGGTTAATAACTCTATTCCTCTACATTATTTTAATGATATTTGATGGTTTCCGGTCAATATCCATTGATAACCGAACCTGTTCCTCCCAGTTCCCCAACACTGGAAGTTTATTTTTTTAATACAAAAGCAACATGGTGGAGAATTATAACTTGCTTTTGATACTCAGTCGGAGGTTGACTTGAATTGGAAAATAGACAGTGGGAAAAATAAGAAAAGCCGCATCGAGAAAAATGAATTTGCGCTCGTACCGATGTTTGCATGATGTAGTAGAATGAGATAGCAGCTGAGAGACTGTAATTGATCATGCTGCAGCCTTCCTGGCTCTCGCTTCGAATGTTCAAAAGGATTAGTCTTCAAGTTGATGGATTAAAGCAAGGTGGGCGGGAAAGGTGGGGCCTGCGAGGAGCAGAATGAAATAAACTAAGTGTGCACAAATCCCCACTTGGTTTGGGAAGAGCGATGCGATGGCGAACAGCTAATGCAGGAGTGATTGTGTGCACACTCCCATATTAGATCGCTTTGCCCCCAGCATTGTTCTCCCTCCCCCAGCTTCTGACTTTTTACTTTGGACTATTGAATCAGCGGCCTAAAACTCTCATTATGTAGACTCCCTCTGCCCCACACTCCCAGCTTTGCGCACATCCTTTTAATCAGGTGCTTTTGGCGGTTCTTATAAAGGGACTTCTGAAGCCTTAACTCATCTGCAACGCAATTACGCACATGCAGGGCAATTAAATTAGGGCTGTTACGCAAGCCGGTGTGTGGCTGGGATTTCTCACACACAAGCAGCACACACGGATATTGGCGAAAAAATGATGACTCGTCAAAAAAAGTCCGATCGTGCTGTCACATAAACACATCACATTATGTTCAACCAACTCCCACATGCACACAAATGAAGTTCTCCCCTGCTGCCCCACCCCCACATTTACCCCATCTATGGGGCGCACATGGCTGTTCCTAGACAGGGAAGTCATTAAGGGAGTTTTTAATTAAGAACAGTAATAAGGTCAGTGTTGGAAGGACAAACATATTCTAATAAAATGTAGGTGTGTTTGAGACAAGGATCCTTTAATGTGCTTATACATCACACCAGGCTGTGAGGACTACAGCTCAATTTTTGTAACCCAGTAATTTCTATGCAGATTAAAAGCTAATTCATTATTCCCCCCCGCACACTCCTTTTGATTATATGAGGGTTCTCTTCTCCTCTCCTGCCCGTGTTCCCTGTGGGCTTCTCAATACTGCCGGTGCCAATAAGCACCCATGTCTTTAATTAAATAAATCTGCAAGGGGGTAACAGGGGTGCACTTGCCTTTGTGGGGCCTCGCTCAGGTTAGCGCACTCAGGCCGACCTTGATCATTCTAATCTGTTGTTCAGTTGCTACCGGACCAACCGACCGACACAGAGTTACAAGAGTCGGTTGCAGGTGATGTCAAAGAAGATGATGGAGGATCCGTCTCTCATAAGCAGAGAGACGTCAAGCACTGAACGGATATTTTGCTAAAAATGGCATTATTTCAAGTCAGATATGGTTTAATTTAATATTTAACAGTTTCCATATTCAAATCTTTAGTCAAGTTTGTGGAAAACTTCTTTAAAAACCAACATATGTATCTATATTTCAAGCATTTTTGGGTTTTGGTGAATCAGGGTTTATAAAAGCTGTTTGGGTTTCATGGATGTCTTTCATCAATTTGACTGAAACCATCATATTTTTATAATATAATTAATCGAAGATTTTTTTTCAGCTTTTTATTCAATTGGAACTGGTGTTAACATGCACCGACGCATTTAATCGGAACAGCTGGGTATCATCCGCAAAAGCGATGACTAGCCTATTTGAAGTTGTTTTATCAGAAGATGGCCGTCTATCATGTGATCAGCGTAGTTTTGGTGTTTTTTTAATCACCTTGATGATAGTGCCGATTTACTCCTACAGGAAGCAATGACATGGAAAAGGCCACGTTCAAAGCAGAAACTCCTCATTACACGATTCATCCTGAAAAATTCCAGATTCACATCATGGTCAGCGACCTTCACCAGTGGTCTCCCTCCAATTATATCATTCATTCATTGCTTCATAAATAGTGAAGTTGGTGGTTCTGATTCACTTTTATTGTTATGGGATCATTATCCTGTAAATATTAAAAGATTTCAAGGATAAGGAATGAATACCTCTTCGTTTTATCACGTCACCTGCCCATCCTTGGACTTCTTTGTAGAAATCATAATTTCTTATTTTACCACCATAATGTTTTATTCTTAAAAGCAAACTGCCTGCTTTGGTCCAGTTCTGCATGGAAGCCGGGATCTTGCACATACGTTCCAGCTCCGGGCAGGCGCAGACATAACAGAACCAGTAAATAATCTGTTCCATCATTTACACTATATAATTGTTCTTTTGATCACTTTATGAGAAGCTTTATACTTCTCCTTTGCATCCAAATGAAATTTTAATCAGTTTGGACGTTTTATTCAGAATCTGCTGTTTATATGGCTCATTTTTGTTCCGATTGGGCTTTTAAACTGATTCTAACGGGACCAGTGGGGGCCATGTAAACCCAGCCACTGATTCTGGCAGCTCTGTAGCCTTAAGGAGGGTAAACAATATAAAAAATGCAACCATACTCAGGCAAAATGATTGTATTGATCATACAATAATGAGCTTCTAGAAGCCCGGCTGAAAAGTAGGTTACCATAAACTCAGTAATGATGCCGCTGATACACTGAAATAGGGTTCAAAAGGCAAGTTTGAGTAATACATCAATGGGTTTTAAGGCTTATGAGACATCAAAACACTGCACAGGATATTATATAATATCAGATGGAATTTTATGAACTTTATCACAGACTCATCATTCTATTCGTTATCGCAAGCCTAAGCACATTTGCATGCATAGTAATCAACCGAGAAGACGTATTTGCAATTATTCTATCGTCCAGTGTGATTAATATTCAGATGATGTTACTTTAATAACATGAGAGGTTTGGGTTTTCACAGCTGGAGCACTGATTTGCAAATAAAGTGAAGTAATTTTTTAATCCAAAAATGTTGAATTTATTTTGACTATAAACTGGTGCAGCATGATTTGGGTTTATCAGTGACCAAAAGCAATAAATAACCCATGTGCTGGTTGAGGCTATGTGAAACGGATACAAAAAAGGACGTATATAAAAAGAAAAACAGAGAAAACTGTGACAAGAAAAAAGGCAGTTCCTGAAAGTTAAAAGTCATTTAAGGATATTGACTCCTACCAAATGTGGCATCTGAGGTCGAGGGCAGGACGGAGGTGCTGTTGTCAGACCGTTTCAACCATACTGCTTGAAACCAGGCCTTTTAACAGACAGGATGTAATATTAGAACTCCCCAGGCTAAACACACAAATCCTACCAGTCAAAAAGAGACACCGTTGAATCGGAACACCAAATGTCAATTCTGAAATATGACCAGTTGGGATCAAAGCAGCGGTTCCATTCCATATGTATCCGGGGTCAGGCTCGCAATGAGGGTATTCCAGATGTCCCTCTGCGCGGCAACACTCTCCAGCTTGACTTTACTGAGGCATTGACATACGAAGTCCCATCAGTGAGTTCTGGCTCCAACCCGGGGTCTCCTTCCTTCCTTCCTTGCTGCTAAACATAACATGCATACTATAGAGTATCAAAATTATTCTATTAAATGCAGACATTTCATTGGCCAACTATCTCGCTCGCTAACCAGAACCTAGTTAGCTCGCTAGGTATGGTATTTCATAAAATATTGACCTAATTGGTTATGAAATGAACCCATGACCATGTAAAACTAAGAACTTAGGATTTGGGTTATATTTTTAGAACATTTTTTAGTTACACTTACTCAACATCATCATTTTTACCCATTTTTGGTTTCAAACCCATAACGCCAATCTGCTGTGATAAAAGAGCCCAAGGCTTAATGTGTACATTTCAGAGTTTTTGGAGTGTAGAGTCTTCAAACCAGCCATAAAGAAAACAGAAAGTATGAATAATAGCCCACTTTTCGAGAGTAGTTACAAGATTCCCTTTATTAGTCTATACAGTTATTCTTATTTTTGTAACATTCTTTTCTTATTTTAAAATGCCTTTTTTTTTGTTGTTTTAAACATGCCGCTAACTCCAAGAGCTGCTGTTCCTGGTTTCATAACAATGACAACAAAAAAAATCTTCTTCTAATAATAACAATAATAATAAAGTAGTATGACTAATTAGACTGTAGTTGGATGCACAAACTTGATACAAGATGTGCAAACTGAACAAACTGTCCTCGCCATCATGTATATGAGGACAACATTTCATCATAATAAGCCTCGGTGCTGCATTCTGAATTTCATGGCAAATGTGCCCCTGCTTCATAATTAAACAAACACCCTGAAAGAAGGACTAATTTAAGGTTCAGTCATGGTGTATTCTCACTTTCCAAATCTCACCCCCATCTCCCCCTGAGTGTTTGTCTTACTCTCTTTCATGCATAAAGATCATACATGAACCAAAACATGCATGGTTTTTTAATATAAACTGACACTGTTCCCGAAAACATGCGTAGTCATTGTCTGTAGGTTAATTCATGTATTCAAGTACACAATTAAAGAGGCATTTGGAACTTGTCCATCTTTCAGTCGATCCCCCGTTGGCTTTGCTCACTGCACTTTAAAATAAAATGCTACTACTCTCCTTCTTTTTGCATGTACAGTGTATAGCCTGGTACATCGTCTCAATCCACCAGATCTAATTCGTATGATTTCGCTGTATAGTCTTGGAGCGCTGCCTTCACAGAGAATATCAAAGCAGGATAAATCCATCCTCAGGTTAAATCCTTAGCTATTCTCACAGACTGTACATAAAAAATTCCTTTAAAGACCAACACAGCAGCTCGGCTGGATGAAACAGGCTTTTCTAAACACTGAAAGCTAGAGCTCCTTTTGTCTGCGCTCCAGTTTTACATGTAGAATCTGACTTATGGGTAATCACTAATAGAAAAAGTTAGCTGGTTTTGTCTACCTTATAGTTTATCAGAAAGAAATTGGACAGTGTTTTCGGAACTTCTCTTAGTGAAGAACTTTTAAAGTTGCCTAATAGAAATACCTGCATGCTGAGTGTTTACTGTTTCTAGCTGACAGAACTTCATCCCATCCACTATCGTGTCGAATTTTCAATTTTCAAGGTGTGATCTGTTTTCTGCATGAGCGGGACTGGAGCAAATCTGGCAAACAATACATTCTGACATACGTACATACATTTGAATCTTGTGCTCACTTTATTTTCTGTGGTTTCCATGATGATAGTTGTGCCGTTCAACTTTGAGATTTTTTCTTTGAAAGTTTTCTATGGAATGGTGATTTGAAGGCGATTCCATCTAGTGCTCATCATGTCCCTGGCATTTATACAAACAAAAACACACCCCTCAAGGCTCACCAAAGGATTAGTGAACATGTAGTACACTAATGCATTTGGGTTATACCTGGGAATGCAGATAAATCCTCTCAGGTATCAAGTTTCAAGGCCTTTTTTGTGTGACTTTCAGTTAACCTGACAAGTTAAATGTCAAAAGTTCTTAGGACTGAATTTCAAAGTGGGGGTGAGCTAGAGGCGATATTAGCTTGTGTGGCATACTGGGCGAGGCTCCCTTTAAAAAAAAAAAAGAAGAAATCCTAGGACAGCCCCTCCAATGAGCTACAGTCCTGATCAATGTAATTACAGAAAACGTTCACAAAGTCTCCTACAAGCAAATTCGTACTGTTAGTTACTGCTTTAATCATTTTGATGCAGGCTTCACAATTTATATCCAATATTAACTCCTAGTAGTACAAAAACACGTATATTGTCGACTCATAGCACAGTAGCCACCATAGCTTTGCATTACATTCCTGTACAAAGAACCTTGCATGATCCCCCAGCTCCAAACCCCACTTGGGCTAAACCCGAGGTGACTTAGCCCCGAACATATTTTCCACTTGTCAGATCTCGGCACGTCCTGATGGGATCGGTCGGGCTTCTGTCGGGCTTCTGTCGGGTATCCACACTCTAATATACTATGACAGGAGGAAATGACACAATCTGATCATCAGAAGACTGAGACGGGGCGGCGGTGCGCAGTAGGTGGGGGGACGGATGTCAGGTCTCCACTGGAGAGACATTAACATTAAGGAAATATCTAACAGTCAGAATTTGGAAGGATGGATTAACCTAGATAGACATCCGTGCAGCTACCTCCTGCACTCCGCCGTCCCTCGCCGTCTCCCACCTCTGCCTGTGGGAGTGGGATTCCTCTCTCCAGACAGAAGCCTGCATGCTCTCAAACAATAGTGGTGTCCAATCCACAAGCTTATTTCCCCCACACTTTGACTTTAGAATATATAATTGACATGACATGCAGCATGAGTTATCATGTGATGGCACCATTCACATTTTTATTTATTTATGTATGCCGCCTCCGGTCAAGATGATGCCCTGGGTGATTGCCCATGTTGCCCATAGCGAAATCCACCGCTGGGTTCAGGGTGGTTTAAGCCTTGTCCACACGTACATGGATACTTTAAAAAAAGGTGCCTTTATTTCTCTGTATTTGACCCTTTTGTCCACATGCGAATGCTATAAACAGTCACCATGAACAGATACTTTCGAAAACCCATTCCAGGGTTAAGACTTTTGGAGTCTGTGTTTGAGGTTCTGATGTTTGTACTGGATAACCGGGTAAATGTCCGATGCTGTCAGCATGAAAAGTCAGTGTGGGTCGTAACCACCTTGTTGTGATGTCACCGAATGCACCGGCAGTTGCTTTTTGCCATCTTCTTGACGGCGCTCGTCAGTGAGAGTCAGCGCACCCTTGTGGATGGACGTACTTTTAAATCCATGCCTTTTCTGAATGCAATTAATTTGCTAACAAGAGGAGAAAAATCTATGTTTTAAAAATCCGATGTGTACGCATGTGAACTTTGAGTGTTTTTAAAGTCATTGTGGAGAATTAAACAACCTGAGGCGAATAGACGGTTGTTGAGTAAATATAGATTTAAGTTTTAGTTAAAAGAATATGAGCAGCCACCCAATAAAAGAGTAAGATAATATTATTAGTTCCTCTCTATTCCATGCATAAATCTATTTCCTTGTTGTGTAGTGTTGTATCTGTGTGTAAATTATGTTTCAGGGCCTCCTTGGGTTCATCCTTCCAATGACGTTTCATATAAACAGGGAATATCTGGGCGTCACAGGTGTCACACCCAATCAACCAACTGCAGAAAGTGACAAATGAAGTAGGGCTACACTGTCCTCCACTACAGCAGACGGTAGATACCTGCGTTTATCCAGTCACTAAACTTTCAGCTTTCAACTGCACTAAAGCTTTAGTAAATAGAACGCACGTTTTAATTAACTGGCGAATGCGTTCACGCCATTCAACATGTATCAGTGCTGTTGCCTTAAAATCAAAGAAGACACATGAAGTTGCTTACATTTAATGTTATACGTACTTGTAGGTTTTCCGTGTACCTGACTGTTTTCTGAGGAGCAGCTGCTCCTGACTGCAGAAAACAGATACAAGGAGCAACAGTCTAACTTTTACTGTTTTATTGTCACACAAGAAAGATATCAGCCAAGCCATTTACCAAGGGTTATTTAAAATTCCCTTTTTGTTGATTTTGTTACTTGACAAGATTGATTTTAGATGTAATTTGGAACTTGAAAGATATATTTATCTCGTTGTTGATGATGCCTGTCAAATGATTGAGTGAAACACTGCTGAGAGAGAAGGAGACGTAGAAAATAGGCAATTTCTATTTTGAATTTTATCTGTAATTTGACTATTTTCTATTCCCTTGGTTTGTTCTGAATTGGATAAATTGAGTTAAAAAAAATAAGAATATATTGTCATAATATCTCAGAATGAACACGGCCATAATAAGTCCTGTTCAGCCTCTCGATGTGGACTAAATCTTTCATTTCCGGGCCCCACTGTGATTTAGTTTGACACCACTGCCTGAGAGGAACCCAGGGGAGATAGCATCATTAAACAGTCTGCCCAAACATTTCACACCAAACCCTAAAACCCGATGGTGGCACCAGAGGAAACAGACAGGAGCTCAAAAAATCCACCAGCGTCGATCCTATAGGGACCATGACATGTTGGACTCAGACCATCCCGTAATTGAGGAGATCAGGCAGTCAAGCTCACGGTGATGGAACCACTGACTGTCATGTGGCTAAAAAGGGGGGAACAAAGTGTAGCGTGTCGTGTCACTAATGCACAGACCTTACATTTATCTTGTGTAACTATGACAGAGCCGCCAGAGGGAACAGAACATTCACTGACACTCTAACGAGAATCTTACCACCGCACACTGAAGTCTCAAAACTCAATGTTAAATGCTTCCAACCAGCTGAAGTTAAAATACATTATTCTTCTACGAGGCTGGTTCCCTCTTTGAAACATTACAGTTTGAAGGAAAAAAAAGGATAAAAAAGATTTGTCATTTTCATATGTGAGCACTGAATTTGCATTTGAGTTAAAGTTAGAAAGTTCAACATTTTAATGATGTGATTACAGACGGTGAATGTCATACCCTTTCCATTCCGGTAGAACGTAACTGTAGGCTATCCTGTCAGGAGTAAGATGTTTTTTTTGGGGTTCTGTTCTTCATAATAACTTTCCGACTTATTATACAACAGAGCCCCGCTGCCTTCAAATAACTACAGTGAACGTAATGAAAAAATAACCGGAGACACCCTCTCTCTAGGAATATTGCCGGTATCCTAGCGATGATTAGTGGCGCTGTAGAGAGAAAACATTTTTCTAATAAAGTCACAAATTTTTCATGTTATCACGAACATCATTTTTGCTTGTTTTTTATCAGTGTTCTTGTTACTTATGGTAAAGTTACTCCACTGAGAAACTTTGCCAACATTTTGAACAAACCAGTCCATATCAGTTAGTGCTTAAAGGTTCAATCAATAGCTATTTCTTTGAATAAATGGTATATAGTGTTTATAAATATGTTTGTTAATTTATTGTCAGTTGAAAAAAAAAAAAAAGTCTCCTCTTCCGTGTAGAATGCCATGTTTTACTGAATTGAAAAACCAAACCCTGGCTCTCGAGATATCTACTTTAGGTTGAAGTGGCAGAGATATGATGAAAAGGAAATGTTTCAGCTCGACATGAAAACCACGAGGAACAGGATGATGAGTATGTTGTTGCTGCTGTGTTGTGACAAGTGGCGGATAATACTTACTATTTTGCACAACAAAAGGCAACCATTAGCTTGGAAGGTTGAAGACGGGGCTAATGGCCTTGTCCCTGTCTGAGTTCTTGCTGGCGCCCTCTCTCCTGGAGAGTGATCCAGTACTGTTTGGCCATCTGTAACCCGCCAAGTTGAATCCCCTGGATTGATTGGTCAGATCCCGCTACTTTACCTCTCAACGGTTTCACGAGTTGGGGGTTCATGCTCGCCCTCCGATGTTCTTTTATTGTGCTGAATAATAACTTATTCTCCTCAGAATATCTATAGAGATGTTTCATGCGTCATTATATTACCTTCTGCTTCTTCTTTGTCTTTCGCCTGTTCCCCTTTGGTGTCGCCAAAGCAGATTATCTGTTTCCATCGGTTTTGTGATCATTTCCTGTTCTGTACACTGATTCAGCATAGGTTTTTTCGCCCGATGCCCTTCCGGACGCAACCTTGCCATTTTATCCGGGCTGGGACCGCCACTATAAGTTCACAGATTTGTGACCCCCCTCATGGCTGGGTTGTCATGTTTTTTCCAGGTCTATTAAATAACTGTATTAAAACATGGCTGCTGCACTTATACAATATGCTTTGTTGTTTTTTGCTTGGTATCGGGTGTCCTCCTGCCATTTATCACAGATAAAGAAAATTCCTCAACTTTGATTAATAGTGTGCTCACACAACCCTGAAGCAGGCATCGCAAGGGCACTCCTGAGCCATGTGTCATCCCAGCACACTCCACATATCGTATGTGGGGAATTCATTAAAAATTTCCCCTGGACGTGTAGCTCATCTTATTTATCTGAAGGCAGATATTATACGCCTCACGTTTCTACAGTACTGCATCCATGGATCGAGCTCCTTTAGCGAGCTGGATTTCAAGGTTATCATTGCATAACAGCTTTCAGAGGAGCCACTTAAAGTAGTCAAGGGATGAAACACCGGGGCGTTTTATCAAACCAGAGTGTTTGCGCTTATAGGAATCCCATATGAGACCATTTTAGGGAGTCTTGCCACATTCTGTCTTTGCAGACACAGTATGTAATTCATGCCTCTAGGGTTCCTGCATTAGATGGGAGATAAGATATTGATGTAATTTAATGATATCGTGAAATATTATGGGATCATTCCTGGTCTTGTCCTCGATGTTAAACAGTCACCGCAGATGAAATGAAATGGGAGTCGGGCACAAATCGGGTTTTGGGAGAAGTGATGGTATAGAGTTTTTTTCACGTTCAATTTAGTCTTATTTGTCGAATTCCTTCTTCACTATCCAACATTTATTCTGGTGTTTGGTGTGTTTGGAAAGTATAGGAAACAGATGGGGGTGTAATGCCATCGAATTGGTGGTTGGTCCGTTTGCGAACAAACGGACCAACCACCTAGTGTTGGGTCAATGATGGTTTGGTGACCTCCATGTGTTAGACACCGGTACCCTGACTGATCTTTGGTACCCTCAAACCCATTATCAGACCTTACGATGATAAAGAGGACCCTGGGTTCCTACTGGTCCAGGTCAAGGCCCGGGTTCATGATGCCAGAGTTAGTAGGCAGTTCCTAGGTGATGAAGGTATTGATGACATTGACTGGTCCTCACGTTCCCCAGACCTGAATCCATTGCCGAACATCTAGAATGTTATGTATCGGTGCATCTGGTGCCGCCAAGTAATGCCATATTCCTGGCTGATGGCCCAGTCCAGGTTCTGCATCAGTCAGCCAGCATGTTCAGACGTTGTCAGGGGTGCACAAAGGCACGAGGCGGGTCAGACCCACTATTAAGTAACAGTATGAGATAAAAAATACAAGTTGGATCAGCCTGTTTTCTCAGTTTTCCTCTTTTGATTTTGACTGTGTTCTGGAATCCGGACCTCAGCAGGTTCATGTTCTTGGCTTCCGCTGACATTTGTCACACAATTTTGTTCTCAGTAAATGACACTATGTTTATCAATGACAATTTTCAACTCGAATATTTTAATTTTTGATATCTGACGCGTGATTAAAGCGTTAATTTTCTCGAGCGTTGTCCGTATAACACACGTCCAATTGTTCTGAGATATTTTCACGTGTATTTTGACAGAAATGGTACTGGCGATCCATGCTGTAACAAAGCACTGAAGATTCACTTTCTATCATAAAAATGATCTCGAAATTTTCAAACCGGAACACCACAGTCCCTGGAGAGAATGAGAAGACAACAGGAAATGTCGGGTAGCGGTGCCGGCGGTTCTTGATGGCTCAGTCGGGTGTTTGTTGATGTGGTCCAGTTTGCCTGCAGAGACTTCGCAGGATGCGAACGGCCTAGCAGGAGTCTGGTCAAAGAGACGCCATTTAAGTTAAAATGCACACTCTGGTGCCTCTTGAAAAGAGACATTTGGAAAAGTGCAGACTGCTGTGATAAGGGAGGATACTTTCTCTCACGCTTTTCCTTCCTCGGTTGACTCCATCCCTGCAGCTCATTCAATATCTGTTAGCTCGCTTCCTCTGTATTTTCCTGCCACCCTCCACCTGCTCAGCCTGCTCTGACGGCTGTCCTCGACACCACTGTTCAGTCAGCCAAATGTCACAACAGAAACTGAAATATCAACTTGGCAGTCACTATGGCGGCACAACCATGAGGAGGGAGGGTGCGCCTGTCTTGTTGTCCTCAAAGGGTCTCAGAGGATTACTGTGTATTGGGCTTTCCAGCGCCTACTGAAGTAACCATTGCCAACCAGCCGTGTGAAAGAGAAAAACAGAATCTACGACTTACTTGCGCCTTAAGTGGATAATACACTCTTGCTTTGTTTCACAGTAATTATTTGCTAGTCGTCAGTTTTCAGGATTCAAGAACTGCATCTTAAGTACTACAGGGGGCAGAGGGGGCTTCAGAAAAAGGATTATTTCACTGGAGATGTTCTTTGAGCTGCAGGATAGACTGACCTTTTTGAGAATTGTAGGGTTTATTTATAGGAGTAATAATAATATTAATAATAATACGTTGTGAGCTCTTGGACACCTGCTTGCTAACGTGGGTCTCACCTTTCGCAGATTATGCACTCTACATAAGGAAACCACCGCAGAAATTCTCCCTGCTGCCCCGGACCACCCAGACCATTCATCAAATCCTTCCAATCCTTATTGTCTTAACATGTCAATTACCAAATTTGGAGCCGATCGTTTGAATTCTGGGATTTCCCTGTTTTGCAATGCATGGAAATTTATCAACAAAAAAAAAAGCCATATTTTATTCAAATGTCTGACTTCCTGTTAGGTTTACATCATAGAGTCAGGAGGCTTTTTGGTAGATCTTAGAATGATAAACCTGTGTATCAAATTTTACATTTAATGGTGAAACTAGGGACAGATGCTTCATTTTTAACAGGTCTAGGGGGCGCAAGAGCCATTTTTCCAACCCTTGTTCAGGTAAACATCTTCTTCTTCTTTTGGCTGCTCCCTATCGGGGTCACCACGGCAGATCACCCTTTTTCCATCCAAAGGTCGGTAACCTGCTGGCTAACTGTACCAGTGCTATCTCTTCAACCGGGCCGCACCCGATCCGGTTTGGATATCAGTTTTGTGTTCCTAATATGGATTTGGCATAGGTTTTACTCTGGATGCCACACTTCCCCATTTATCAGGGCTTGGGACCGTTGAATATAAGGTTTTGAAAGAGCTTCAGGTTCTGGGCTGCTCAAAGTTTAGATGACAGTCAAACCGGGCTAAATATTATCTGAAAGGGGAACGACAGACGGCAGAATTTGTTTTGTCATGAGCTGCAGTCCAGTGAGACGGATTTCTGTTTCGTTCGGATGCCGTTGAAGATGATTTTTATGACATCAAATTCCTACTGTTGTAAAGGTAGGCAATAACTGAACGGCTCGAATGGGCACGCCCACTCCTATAAAAAAAATGAATCATGGGTGTTTTCCGCATTTCATGACTTTTTAAAATTGACAGAAGTTTGACAATCGGCATTAAACTATGTTTAAGAAATTTAAGAAACATAACTCTGTTTAACACGTGAAACATGGATGTTTTTTCCATTACACAACTCCTTTTCTGTGGAAAGAACTAAATAGTTTCATCATTGACAGTTAAAAAAAGGGTTTTTAAATGCATTAAGATAAGATAAGAGATAATTAAAAAGTATTTGTTAATTATGTTAATTAACTATTATTTTTACATAACCATCTCCCTTCCTTTAATGTGATTGTAAACTTTTTGGTGGTGGTAGTAAGTAAATTCAACATAACATAGTGTTAAAAATAACACATGTTTAGTACATGCAACATAATTGTTTTCAATAAATGAAGCATAGCTTAGTTTAATTCAATTTAGCTCAACTGTGCAACATGATTGCATTCTATTTTCTTTTTTATATTATATGAATGTGTGTTTTTAATACATTTACATGTTCCAGTTGATCACTTATTATGTTCACGTATGCATTTCTAAGTTCATAATGAGACACTGCTGCAGGAAAGCATGTTGTTTTGTTACGTGCTCCTCTATCGAAGGCTAATGTCTTATTGGATTTGTTGTGTTTATTTAATTCCGTGAAGGTCGGTTCGGCGTGTTTTCTTTTGTTTGCTTTGTATGCTGAACCGCATTATCCTTCTTCTGTTGGAATAAACGCAGGCCATCTCCAAAGAGATTCCTCGTCCTGAGGTTTCATGTATTCCACGCACAACACTGAAACCCACTGGTTACATCTGCATAAATTCAAACGGGTCGCTCCAGGTCTCCACACTTTCATGTAGAAATATTCACACATTTTGCAGGTTAGTATATCTGGATGCACATAGTATAGAGAAAAAATACCAATGGTGACATTAAGAGTCCACCTCGCGGAATGCAAACAGATCAATAGATTTAATCAATAATGCAAGTTATGGCGGCAAATTTTAAGTTGGAAATACTTCACAGATAAAAAACCCATTAAACTTTACAATAAGGCTACCCTTACAAAGAATTTGTGGTTTATAATTCATTAAACGTTTCAAATATAATGTAATTATAATAATAATAACTTGAGTAACTAATGTATATAGAGCCTTTCAAGAGACCTTTTACATGTTTGGCACAAAAGAGATATAATAACATACTATAAATCATTAATAAACTATTATAATCAACTTATAACATGTTTCTACAATTAACAAATATTCGCTATTTGGAAAGCAACATAATACTGTCACTCTTTCTATCTAATGACTTATAGAAGCTCAGTAAATATCCCGTTCACAACTTGGGTAATGAACTAGTAATAAACCATTTATAAACTCTTCAAAGGGGGAGTAATATTCCAAAGTGGTATCAAACTGTCTGTATGACCTTTAATGACCTTTATGATTATGATTAATCCATTACTTTAATACGGCTCAAGTTAAACACATTATCTTCATTTACTGTATGTTTAGCTTCTTTTGGATAGAAATGGTAATAACTCATAGGGTGACTCACAATTATTCTAAATAAAGTTTTTTAACGCTTCTTCAAAGTGTTTAAAAAAAATCCAACCACCCACAATACATTTTCTTACAGTCCCTAATCTATCAGCCCATTTATGTGTAATATATTATGCTTCTGCATTCTTACCACACATCATTAATATTAAAAACTGTGTAGCCTGTAGATTTTACCATCTTATTGTAAGGAATCTGCTTAATATTGAGGAGGACAAGAGTGTTTACTCTCCTCCAGGAATTGCGGAACCCAATGTCATTCAAATCATATATGCATTATCTGTGTGCTGCCATTCTCTCTCATGCTCATGTACTAGTTTCAATTCTTGAAATTCACCCTAGTTTGGCTTACTTATGGACCAGAACAGGCAGATGATGCCGGTGAGTGCAACCTGCAGCACCGCCGCAGACTTAGACATCAAAAACAGAAGGGAACATTTGCAGAGCAAAATAGATCTCAGCCGCTGCATAGTTCTGCAGAATTTAGAGTATTTGTATGACGGATCAGCCGAGACAGAACCGGATCGATACTGTGAGGAATCATTAATAATAATCAGAGCATGTATTGGCATCCTTACGCAAGCTATTAGGAAGTCCTGCTTTTTTCAATGTCTTCATTTGAGGATCCAATTTTCTCTGACCTTTAATGACACAGCGTGTAACTGCCGGCTCTGGAGAGAGACATTAATAGACACGAAAAAACTATTACCATGCCGGCTCTGCCTAACTATTAATGGAAGAGAATAGAACAACTCCCCAGCAGCATGTCAGAGAGCGGCGGCGGCGGCGGCAGCGGCGGCAGCGGCGGCGATGGCGGCTTCCACGTATTATCTTACTTATAAACGACATCATGCAGGTTTTTCTTTATCTGGAATACTTTTTACCATCAGTTTTGCAAAGCTCTATAGTAAGATTGCGGACAGGAAATTGAAAGCGGTCTTCTCGAAGTAGTAATTTTGTCTGGGTATTATTATAGGATGAATTATTGCAAGCATGCATGGACCATTACGAGACATCATGAATATCCTTGTAGGGATCAAATATGCAGCAGAAATGCCTTTTATAGCTGAAGTATTTATCAAGCTGTCTGAATGTGCAGCCGGTGTAATCTGATGTGAATAACTTTGATTTTGAGAATCAAACAGGGGGGACGTTGTGTCCTGACCCCTATCCCCAGCTCTGCTCGCCAGAAGGCCCTCTACATGCTAATTATGGCCAAGTTGTTTGTCATGGTCGAGCTCTTTCTCTTGTTTACTAATGAACACCATGCATGTTGCTGCTTTAGCCTTGATTAGAATGGATTGGGTGACCTGTCGGCTATCCTGGTCTGAATCCAGCAGAATTGGCCCAATCGCTCGAGCCTCCTCGCTGTGAGGCAGCTGCACCTTTAAAGCACCCTGTGAGAAATGTCTCCTTCATCAGCTGCTCACTGTGGCTTTTTTTTGCATGCTGAGATGCATTTGTGATCACCGAGAGCGCCGGTTGTTTGATTGGGGGGCGGGGGAAGAGTGGGCAAAGGCCCTTCAAAAGCTGCCTCTGTAGGATACCTGAGGGGGGACGCGTGACCTCCAGGGTCCTCCAATCCATGCACCGTTGTTTTGTTCTGCTAATTAAGAAGCAATGTTCTGGCTGATTGGTTTCCAGCGTGTAATTATGAAACTGTGTTCAGAGAGTGCTTTCCATCTGAGTGCCAGCTTCTCCCTCTCCAACGTGAGGTAACCCTGTGAGAGCTTGGTGATGCAGAAAGCCAGGGTCGTGAACCTCATTTCCCCAAAACTGATCCAAGGATTCTAAACATGGGATGAAGGACGAGGAGAGACGGGGGTTTTAAGAAGGGGGAGACCGTGCGGCAGACAGGTGCGAGTGCATTTACTTGTGTTCTTGCTGGTTGCTTCACACCACCCACTTTTACACAGCAGGAATATTCCAGGTAGCGGCGCCGGCTCTAACGACAGATTCCGGCTCTCCAGACGTGAATAAAAATCCACTGAATGAAACTTAAATATTCTATTTATTATATCCCCCAAAACACAATGATAGGATCTTATATAACGTATACATTGTGTTTTACTGCTACAATAGTTCATATTTTACACACTAGGGGGAGCTTTTTTTAACGACAAACCCAATTTTTCCGACTCAACTTCCGGACCCTTGGTCAGATTTGTTGGAAAGTTGGTGAATATGAATTGAATAAAGGAGATTTTTCTCGTAAACAGTGCTTTTTTTTTTCTCCGAAAGTTAACATATTACTTATAGGGGGAGATTTTATAGGGGGACTTCCTAACCGTTGGTCCCATTTAGTCCTAATTAGGTGCATATGAATCAAATCAGGGGGATCTAATTATATAAATGATGCTCTAATAGCTCATATTTTACTCACATTTGGGAATTTTGTTTTCGGAAAAACAGTGGGGGTTTTCCCCTAAACTAGGTTTTCCCCTAGTTTACAATTAGGGGAATGGCTTGTGCAACGCAGGAGATTGGGGTTTTTTCATGGATATACCCTTGTTGTGGCAGACAACAGCTTAGGCCCGGTTCTTATGTAGGAGGAAAATGACAGCTACAGCGACAGATTCCAGATCTCCAGATGTGAATACAAATCTATGGAATAAGCTTAAATATGCGTTTATTAATTATATCCCCAAACAGGCGGGAATATTATAGAACAGTCATCGCCACCGCAGATCAACTGTGTTAAGGTGATAACTCAAAAACCATATCTTGGATCATTTTCAAATTTTGGATCAACATAGACCTTGGTGCGAGGAAGGACTGGTTGATTATGGGAAAGGTCCGTCGTATATTTCTGACACTTGTTTTGGACATATCTTTCTGACTGTTAAACTGATTTAGTTTAAATTCGGTGCATATAATTTGACTCGAGGAGATCTTTCTTGTAGAGTTCATACTTTACCCTCATAATTCATATTTTACTCAGTAGGGGGAGTGTTATCTTTTTTTTAAAACACTGTTTTTTACATTTATAGGAGTTAAATTAGTGGTAATTCTTGTGCAACGCAGACGACGACAGTTTAGGCCTGCTTTTTATACAGGAGGCATAGGATTAGCTCTAGCGACAGATTCCAGCATTCCAGAAGTGAAAGAAAATCCATGGAACAAGCCAATAAAAAAAGGATGGAGTAACTTGGGATTCAGGCCCAGACATCACAGAGGATACAGAATAAACGGCATCGTATAATAGCGCCGCATTAACGCGGAAGGCAGATTAAATAAAGACGTTTTCTTTCACATCAAGAATGTGACAAACAAAATGTTTGGCGACGGTAAATAGCTGATGCTTTTACAATAAATATTTACCCTGACCTTAACCGCTTTAATAATGACACAATCAGGAGTGTCAGAGTGTCAGAGCCGCTCCTCTCTAGCAGGCACACCATGTTCACTCTTTCTGATCTTTACAGCGCCGTTCAGTATTCATGAACCTGCTAAGCAGAGCAGAATATCTTCTTTTTTTTTTTTTCCTTCGAGGATGCTCGCCGTGAGCTGCTCAGAGGGACGAGCCGACAAAGTCTGCCATCCAAATGAACAGCGAACAAAGGAATGCTTGAAATCCAGCTCTGGGTTTTAAAACCACAGATTAGACGGAAGAGGGAGAGAGGCGAGGAAACGCACCTATCAGTCCTCGGGAAGGAAGAGCATCATCAATGATTTAGGGCCACCTATAGGTGCAACCATTATGTTACAATGAAAGTGAACAATTCAAGACGCTTGGAATGGTGGTTAATCTTTAAAGGCCTCGCGATCCAATTTACCGTTTCAGAATCCGCTAGAACAGCACTTTCTGCTCCAGTCCCACTTAATTAGCAGGGGAAAGAAAGAAAACTCTGTTTGTTATCTAAAACTTTTTTTTTCCTCCCTGAAATGTTAAGAAGGTTATCTTAGAAAAGCACTCAATTTAAAAAAGATAGTAAGTCCTTTGCTTTGCGATCGTATGAAATAAAAACTAATTGCACGGCATTGTGGAGAAATATCCCGGTTCGGAATCACAACAAACCGACACAATGAGATGTGAAAACAGAAGTGTGGTTGTAATGTTTCTCACGGCTGGTGGTCTGAGTATGTACACCCCTGAGATTGAACACGCTGGGAACAAAATCTAAAATGACACAGCGGAACATAATGGGTGTCTTTCAGCGCTGTTATATTACGGCGACCGGAGGAGAAAATATGATTCGCTCCTGTCCGAAAGAGTTGCTCAGAAATTGAGAAAAATGGTAAATGCCGAGGAACATCTTCAAGTCTGAATTACTCCGCACCAGAATCGGAGTGGAGAGCGCGTGCTTAGCAGATGTTAACCTCGCCGGAGAACCTTGAATGATGACGTCATCATCAGGGACGCATCGACGGCAAAATACGTTTTAGTAGTTCCAATGCTGGGCTGGTTACCCTGATTCAGCCCGACCCGGTACCGATGAAAGATTAAGTAGATATGAAAAGTAAAAAAAATACTTCAGATAATGATCTCACAAAAAATTAAGCGGTATAAAAAACAAACAAATCCTTTAATACAGTTGAAGACAGAAAAAAAACGCATATCATTACGGTATCATTATATTAAGGTCATATGGACGGACTAAAAAAATTAAGATTTTGAGGACAGAGTCGTGATATTAGCAGAAAAAAAGTTGTGACTTTAGGTGAAATAGTTTCAATATTATGAGAAAAAAGTTCAACATTTAAGACTGATGGGAGGGCAGTTTGGTCTGAAGTGTTGTACTGTGCCACACACACACACACACACACACACACACACACACACACACACAAACACACAGTAATCAGCTATTACTAATTACTAATAGATCACTGTTGGAGGTTCGGGCCTCCATCAACATTATGTGAGAGCTAAAACCATCAATGCAGCCATTAATTTCTACAACATACAGTTTTAATTTATCATGAGTCCATACGCCGTCAGGGATTGGACCCTCTGCTGTTGTTCTCTCGCCATCGGACAGAGACGCCGTCCTCGCCGCAGTCCTACTCCTTCTCCATCCGAAATCTTCATGACCAATTACATTGATTCTTGCGAATCTACAAAGCCCCTAAACATCCAGATGCCAGCAATGATAGCCCTGCAGTCGACCACGACTACAAACATCTTATGCCCCCCTGAAGTTTCCCCCCAAGTCAGTCTGTTTTTTTTCTTCAGAAAAGACTCAGAGTTTATGACGCAATTTTTTATTTTTTTTTACCTGTAATAAAGTTTTGTTGTGCAAGAAGACTCTAGAATATCTCTATTTGTCAAACCAAATAAAATAATATTAGATTGACAAGATGCTCCTTGTCCTCGTTTTGAAGCTGGCAAAATTACGACGATAACAAAACTTTGTTATCATAATGTCTAGTGGTTAAGATTCTGCGCTCCCACCGCCGCGGCCTGGGTTTGATTACCATTTAGGGAACTTCCTTTGGGGCCGGAGCTCAGTGGGGACACCAGTTCGGATCCGCAGTTCAAGTCCTGCAGTCTACATGTCATAAGGTCCTTTAGAAACACCCTGAACACCCACTGCACCTCAGGGGTGGGTCAGATGCAGATAAATAATGGATGATGTATGATAATTAGGCTATTAGAGAGTATTTGGCCCTCAAACTCTTCGGGGAGATTGAGATCCAAGGGGCGTCTGTGGAATGTGGAATATCTCCCCTTGTGGAGTCTGGATACTGGTGGTGGTGGCTGATGATTCCGAAGGGGCTGATGCATCTGCAAGGACAAGGCGGAGATTGGGAGGTGGAGGGCGCGTGAACCAGCAGCAAGCAAGCACTAGATGAATGGAGAAGGAGTCGTATTTAAAGGACAGTAGCTGATGGTGATTGGCTGAGAATGCAGGTGTGACAGTGATTGGATGGATGAGGCTACCTGATTGAGGGCAGCTGATATCAGTCGATGCCCCCCAGACTGTGGGTAATTGAGACTGAACATGTGGGAAAGGTGAGGATAATAGTGTTAAGAGTATTCGATATATCTCCATTAGTAGTAGTAGTAGTACTTCTTGTACTGATGTCTGATGTCAATATGGCTTAAATACTTCATGGTGCATTTCAGACTTGAGCTAAAGAAAATAACATCTGATGAATATGAACCTGTTTTAAATTTGACCTATTCCAAATAAAAACGTTATAGGTTAGTTTCTCAAAGAGAGCTGGTGAAGGTCACAAACAAACCTAAGAAATCTTATCTAAGAAATTGTTTCTACCAGTTAATGCAGAAACAAAAATATACGGAGCCCCTGAAATCCTTCGAAAATGTATTTATTCTTAATCTCGTGAGTACATAAGTTTATAATTATCTTCTCACAAGATGAATTCAACATTGCAAAGGCAGGCCTGTGAAAACCACTAGCCTAGCTGTAGCCTGTTATCTTACAGTACGCGCAGGCAATGATTCCTGCTGATGACTATCCCATATCTACGAGCAAAAACTGTTAGATTATGATTCTGTAACCTGTTTTGTCTGTTTATGGTAGAAGCACTGCTTACTGTATTTTAAGTGCTCTTATTTGGAAGGATTACAGCGGAAGTAATGTTGGTCGGCATTGTGTATGTGTTCTTACCTGATGAATTGAACAGCATTCCATGCTGTGTGTTTCTTAAACAAATTCTTTAGCATTTCTAAGAGAAAATGAAAGTTTGTAAGCCCTGGCCACCCTGTTATATGTTCTATAGTGGCTTTGCCCATCAAGAAACGCTTATGGATAAACATCAAATAATCTTTTGCACACAAGATCTTTTTTTTATTGTCAAGAGACTTCAGGGGCTCCGTAAAAATATTTGTGCAGACATGTAAAAGAAAAAAGGAACTATGGTATTTTTCTGAAGGCGAATGCTCAAATGTGAGTCCTTGTACTTGGTCTGATGGAGGGAGGTATCGGTGCAGCCGTCATTAACAGCCCTGATCGGCCCTGGTGTGAAGGATCTTGAAAATGAGGTGAAAATATGGAGAGCCACACAGTATATGACAGCGTACATGAGTCTAGCGGTGAGCGGCGCCAGATGCTAAATGAGTCAACATGAGGCTGTTAGCGATATCTCTCACCCAACAGTACATCATATAGGCGTGTGTGTGTGAAAGAGAGCGAGGCAGGAAGTGTGAGATGATGGCGGTGGTGTCCAAATGGAATTGCCATCCGCATCCAGCAGAGCTGTTTGGACAAAATGTCTAAATAGACTTTCAAAGATTCATATCTGCGGCCCTTCATTTCCAATCTCTTCAAACTTCAAAAGTATAAGGCAATGACCGAGTCAACTTTTCCGGACAGAATCCACTGTATGAAGGCAGATGGCCACTCACCGTAAACTGACTGCTGCAGGAAACGGATGATGGCGATAATTGACCAAAGCCGGGTCTGTGTGACAGGTTCATCCAGTGATAAATGTGAGAGGAGACAGCAGGTGGACAGCATGCTTTGATATCTTGTTTCTCCCCTTTTATCGCAGCATGAACCCCCTGCAGGAACACCTCCCTAAAGCTCAAGGGAATGGAAAACACGGAAATCTTTTCTCTTTCACTGCAATCTTTCTTTTTATCCACACCCCCTCCCTTTGTGAATGCATGTACACTCAACACAACAGTTCCATTTCATCAGGTTTTAGTCGTTGCTCACCATTAAAATGAAAAAAAAAAAGAACGCTCAAATAGGATTTCAGCAACCATTGTCCAGGAGACACACTCTGTTGACAGCAGACATTTTTCATGCCGACTGCTCAAAAGCCTGGGATGCAATCTACAGTGGAGCAGGAGAAGAGCAGACGAATCAGGCCGCTATGAAAAACAGTGAGAGTCAGATCATTCAAAAAAAAAGAAAATGATATAAGCAGCTCCAATTTCAGGATGGGGTTGCGTCACTAATGTGCAAAGCATTGTGGGTGTTGTGGGTCTCCTTTCGCTGCAGTGGCGCCACAATGCTCCCAGAGCCATCTGTAATTCAAATGAAGCATTTTCAAGACTATCGCCCTAAACATGGAAATCTCAGCGTTTACTCCGCTCATTCCCCAAGCCTGGATCATGCTTAATTCAGAGCTAGCATGTCAAAGTGAGATAATTCAGACCTCAGTGCTGCAGGAAATCCCCTCTGGCACATTCTTGAGATTTTAAAGAAGCAGTGTAATGCAAATAAGAAGAGGGACACGTTGCTGGTGGGAAGTAATATTTCTAATGGTCTCTAATTGCCTTTCATTCTGTTAAAAAAAAAAGAAGTAACTGTGGAATAGAAATGATGCCTCACTATAAACTCCGGTCTCTCAGAGGTGAGATCTATTCAGTGATTATCGGTCTGCGTCTACTCGACTAATTGCCGCAGCACAGAAATATTGCGGCGACTTCTGAACTAGCCGGGACAAAAGGGATTTAAATTAGATTTGAACTGAATTAAAAACATTTTGCAGGGTTGAGAGGCGTAAAGAGATATCCACTTGGCACTCAAATTACATTAAGCTCAAATAATTGCCTAATTAGCAGAAACGGTCTGTAATTTTGGGATTTTTCTTCGATAATTTACGACTGAGAGGAAGAAGAAACAAAATGGAAACGGATAGAGAAGAAACAGCAACATCTTTATGACTCAGGTCTGTGATGAAGGTCTTCTTCATGACGAGAGTAGCGAGGGTGTGCATACTAATGTGCAGACAATTCACACAACTAGCATCAATACACAATTGGACCAGTTAAACTTTTTATTTTATATGCTGTGTAGAGTAGCACGAACAAAACACAAAACAAACACTGTAGTGTCACATTTGTGTTTTTAAGTGTTTATGGAGGTAATGTCTCTCTTCTCTGCTAGGTAGTCCATGTAAACCCGGGGGGGTGCTGAGATTTGGGCCGGTGGACTCGCGCTCCTGCAACATTGAAGCCGGGCCGCAACTCGATCGGCTGACGTCAGCGTCGCTGCGCCTGTGCAAAGTAGCTTCTGAGCGTTTGAGTTGCCATGGCGACACCGAACTAACACAAGCTAATTAGGCATACGCTAACATTACTCCGATAGCAAAGGTATAACACTGAAAAGCCCCCAATCCACGGCGTTGTACAGCAATCCCCCTGATTGGTTCCCTCCAATTAGATGTAAAGTTATTTCCGAAAAAGAAAAACTCTCCCTCGTGAAAAATATAAGCTCTATTGGCGTGAAATAAACTAAATCTAATCAAAGCAATTCATCTTCACTGAATTTGGAATAAGTCGAACCGAACGTTTAGAAAGTTCTGTCCGATAAACAGACTATTTGTGGAGAAATCATGGCCCCCAAAACGTTTGGAGATCAAGCTCACCCTGGCCACGTAAATGTAAAATCGAGCTTTCCCATAATCAATCCACTTCTTCCTCGTACTAAGGTCTATGTGGGTAAAAATAGTTTTTGAGTTCTGCGGCGGTGACGATTCCATAAAAGCCAAACGTTCCTGACGATATTATAATGCATTATTGAAGTTATGAATGTGTGATATGTGATTGTTGGTGTACGTTGAGTTGTATGTTACAGGGATAAACGTCCCTGTTCTGTGTTATTGTTCAGCAGCGTATCCAGCAGACGTCATTAAAGGCTGCCGGCGTCATTACGCGAGAGCTGCCGTTATGACCTCATGCTGCCGTGCGGCTCAACTGCGCTTTGAAGTCAGGTATTGATTGTTTTGATAAATAAGCACAAGGTTGGTCTGCATCTAACCTTCAGGTGTCCTTCAGGTCCTTCTGCTGCACTGGAGCAATCCTCAGTCGGTCGTCAGCAGCTCCACTTCAGCTGGTCCAGCGGTACGGACTTAAAAGACCAATGATGATTCTTGTATCTGTTCCACTGGTCGCCGGTCAAATTCATTTATGATTATTTTTCTACCTTTTCAAACGCAACCCCGTTCTACCGCAAATGTTTTGACCACTTGCGTTTTAAGTCATGACTTGAGGTCCTTTATTGAGGTGATGGAGGTGGATGAGCTTTCTTCATCAGGGCCCTGAGGCCATAGAATTCCCCACCCAAGCAGATAAAGCTTGCCAACACGCTGCTTGTTTTTATAAAATCATTTCTTAAAACATTTATTTTAACATTAAAGTCTTTCCTGCTTCACGATTTGATTCTGTGGCTGTTTCTGTTGTATGATTGTCTTCAGTTTTATATTCTCTTTTTAATTTGATTTTGATTTGTATCGTTCTCATGTATATTGTGAGGCACCCTGTAACTTTGTTTATTTAAGTGCTATATAAAATAAAGTTATTATTATTATTATTGCAAGATAAACTGTGTTGTTTACAGCAGCGGTATTGAATAATAAGGACAACATCATTGTTTATCTAACACAGCAGCGTTAAGCATCTTACATTATTCAATGTTTAACATTGCAAAGACAATTTTTAAGGTACTTCAGTGCCGTATCTGAGCATATTTTGCAAAATAGCCTTCTTTAAAAAAAAAGAATTTACCACAGATGGTGGTAGTACAAAATCAAATAAGACAAAATCAAATGAAAGTTACTAATATTAAATAAAATAAGTAACTTAATCAATAAAACCACATAAATGATAATTAATGTTTATTTAATCAAATGAAATACAGTAACATGACATAAAGTCCGTGGTACGGTTTACGGACGGTGACGAAGACTAAAGACAGGAGGCAGATGTTAAAATGTTGAAGGAGGGATAATGGATCTATCGGTAGAAGTATGCTGGGGATGCTTCTGATGTCGTTGTTGTGGCCGGATCAACGCTTTTTCCCGCCCCTTTAGAACCGGAGCCAGTTATGTCACACTGCAGCGGAGATAATGCGACTGGCGAGGAGCAAAGAAGTCCGCACCATATAACCATCCACTGTCTATGTAGTTGAATCCCCGGGCAGTCTGTACAGACCTCACCACAGAATGGTTTCAGGAGTCTGGTCTTCATGCTCACTTTAATGGTGAGGTTTTACATTCTGATGCTTTTTCTTGTCCTCTATAGAATCTATGAACCTCAAAATGACAAAAGACACAGCAGTTACCAAGCAACAACATATTCATCATTCTTCTTCCTTGTTGGTTTTTAGAGGTGAAACATTCCTTCATAGTTCCACGAGTTGAGTCTTTGTGTTTCCTTTTAAGGGAGGTTTTCATTCTGCTACTTTTTCTTGTCCTCTATAGAATCTATGAACCTCAATATGACAAAACCCATACCAGTTACCAAGCAACAACATATTCATCATTCTTCTTCCTTGTTGGTTTTCAGAGGTGAAACATTCCATCAGGGTCTTTCTGTTACTTTTACTTAAAAACACTTCAAGTACTCTCTGGAGCCAGTGTTCAGTTTGTCTGTTCAGTTACAGTACAAACCTGACAGCACATCAAGTTGGCTTCCATGAAGGACGACCCACTCCCTATGTCGATATAAAGCACTTTTCTCTTTAGGCTAACCTTAACGTAAAATAACATAATACACGGGAAAGAAGACACTCATACATTTTACACATTGCACCTTTAAGGTCATGCTAGTCATGAATAATGCAAAAGACTTTGCTGCCACAAAAACCTAAACAGGCTAATCCTGCAGAATGAAAGAAGACGCCCTGACTCTGGATGTCGGGAGTAAAACGCTTCGAGGGGAGGAAGAGAGAGACGTAAAGATGAGAATAAAGACAGCGGGAGAAACCAGGCGGCTGCTCCCTGACTCCGACAGAGGTGGGAGCAGCAGTAGCTGTCATCTTTCCGTCAGGAGGGGAACAAAGTCACCTTGGCCTGCGCCGGGACAGGTGACAGGAGTGGTGGGAGGCTGCAGCGCTGGCGCTGGCGCCGGCCCCTGCTGACGAGGGCTGGCGTTAGTAGAGGTGACAGGAGTGAGGAGCTGCTCGCCCGGGCCCTTGACATTACATGGTACCGGCCCCCCCGAGAGGTGCAGCGTCAGCAGCTTTTCTTTTTTTCCAGAGGAAGTTTGAATGGAAAATCAAGGACGGTATGAAGTTATCTCCTTCCTTCCCTCTGCCACTGTTCTGCTACTTTATTTTGTTATTCCAATAACCTGCTTGTGCAGGACAGAGAGAAGCATCAAATATTGATAGAATCGGTGTGTCTCATATTTCATTTTGCTCCCAGGGTGTGAGCACCAGGGTGCTTTCTCTCTCTCTCTCTCTCTCTCTCTCACTCCCTCTCTCTCTCTCGATGGAAGTTCTGGACTTGTAGAAGATCTGTTGTGGAAAAGTTAAAATCCTCTTATTGTATTACTCACTGTTTTATTACTATGTGTGCGTGTGTGTGTGTGTGTGTGTGTTTGTGTGTGTGTGTGTGTGTGTGTGTGTGTGTGTGCGCCCTCAGCATTATTCAGATGGCACAAACAAAACATCAGATATCTGCCTTCTGCTCCAAACTCATTTCCTGAATCCTCACCTCTCGTTTTCTCTGTCTCTTTTCTCCTCTTCCTCCCAGGTTGGCATCCATCACCACGCGGGAGGCCACCTTTCCTCTGACAGCTTTGTCAATGTAAATTACTGCAGTCTGTCTGGAGTGGTCTCAGCCGGGGGAGAGCAGTACCTGGAGGGCTTTCCACTGCCTCCTCAGAAGAACACACCGCCACCGTCTTCCACCTCTCCTCTATCCTTTCCCTCACCCTCATCCTCACATTCACGCCGTTCTTTCTACTCCACCCGATTCTCCCGCAGATACAATCTTAACCCTCCAGTCTCTTACCTCGACTCAACTCTTCTCAGGAAGATACATTGTTATTCTGTTGCACCATCTCACCTCCTTTAACGTTGCATTCAGGCGTGTTTTGAAGACGCCGCTCGCCTGTCTGACTCAATACTTGCAAAGCGACCATCCTGTGAGTAAACAAGGTTTGTGTGATGCTTTGATTTCCTCCATTACATGACTGATTTGGTTAGGTGCCGCCCCCCCCCCCTCCCCCCCCCCCCCCCCCCCTCCCCCCCCCCCCCCCCCCTCCCCCCCCCCCACACCTCCCTCCCCCCC